>LR132420.1:0-23944 GCA_900634815.1 Paradendryphiella salina | reverse complement strand
GGTCGTGGTTGGGGGGGTGAGGAAGGAATCTTCGCGCGTATTGAACCTAGAGTCGTGTTGGTTAGAGTGGGTGGGAGGGGCTTTTCTGGGTGGTAAAGGCTTTCGTGGTATGCAGAGTGGTGGTGGGGCGTGGGCAGAGGCGACAACGGAAATCGAGTCGCTTGGTTTCAGGGTCCCCGTCGAGAGGTGATTTGTGTGGTTTAGAGTCTGCGAGGCGGCGGAGGGGTTGCAGTGAGGAACCTGTGAGGGGGAGGATCGGTATGCTGGGTGTATGTTTTGTTGGCCTTGTGGAACAGTAGAGGTGCGGCTGCGCATGCGGGACACCTCGAAACCCAGGGGCTCCGCTGGGGATAATGGAACCTCGCTAGTTGGGCGAGGATTTGGACCTAGTTTGGGGTCTATGCTGGTAAGTGGAAGCTCGTTGGTACCGTAAGCGTCAGACGAACCGTTGCCAGATAATTGAAGCACACTATCTTGGTTGCTAGATGTACTCGTAGCCACGGAACGCTCTTCGCTTCCACTAATTGTCGAAGCTGATGGCTGATTTTGTGCTGGTATTACTGAAAGCGGGTAAAACTGCTGACGTTGCTCATTCTTCCACTGGAGCCGCACACGCTTCAGAACCATGCCAAGGTCACCAGCTTTACAAAGTGTAGTATCACCACCACGCGTCTTCTTCAACCAGTGCCTGACGAAGCGAAGGCGTTTCGAACTCGTCTTGCCCCATCCGACAGCGCTACGGAAGGTATCTGCATCAGTCAAGTTTTTGGTATGGAAACGGCCGACCATACCGGCGAAGAGAGCGAAAAGCACATCTTCATCGGAGCCCATGCGTGCCATCATGCAAGCAGAGCATTGGTCCTTTTGGTAACGCCATTTTAAGCCACAATGGATGGGCTGACGCCAGGGAGGCGGAGAAGCCTCAAGTATGAAATCCTTGCGCCACATTTCCAGCACGGGCTCTAGCTGACGAAGCTTCCACTCCTGTTCCGTAGTTAGACGACCGGACATGATGAGAGGGTACAGGAACTTGCCAATTGCCCCCTCGTATTCGTGCTTCAGCCACGCCCAGATGTCGTTGATTAGATGGGCGTTCAAGCCTTTGTGGAGGGAGCACAGGTTGCCTGAAGATCCAAAAGATAAGTGGGAAGAGCGCAAGCGACGCGGAAGCTCTTGGATATCTTGCTTAGTGTGTTTTTGGTACAACACTGCCTTGCGCTCGTAGCGTTCTTCGTCAGGCGCGGGCTCATCTCGTAGGATGCGGACGAGGAGTTTCATATCGCTGTTTGACAGACGGCGAGTCTCCATCGCATGCAAAAAAGAAATCATTGTGACTGTGTTCGATACGGTTTCTTTATGGTTTTGGTGCATTGTAAGGAATGTGTGAGAAAGAGTGCATGGACCGTCTGATGCCAGTATGGCAGAAAATGGAAGAAGAAAAGAGCCATTGCGGCATGACATGGTGAATGAACTATGCAGTGGCGGATGGAGAAGCCTGTTACGTTGTGAAAATACAAAATGCGTTAGATCGATTCTCGTAAGAGCCTTCAGTGCTCACGTGCGCAAGAATTAAGGGACGACCATGTGTATTTTCCTTTGGAGAAAGAACCCCAATTCAGATGAAGATGCGAGAGTGAATGTGGATCTAAGACAAATACTGAGACTAAAAGCCTTCTTAAACAAAGCTGTAACATGGCAAATTCCAGGCGTCGCTAAGCAGTGCAAAGGTCAGTCGTAGCAGCTTCATGGCTCCCGAGTGGGCGAAAAGAGCGTGTGTGTGTGTGGTGTCGACGATATGATGGAACAGATGATAGAGTTCAAATTCGATAGTGATCAAAACGTGCAGTAAACGCCACCCCAGGATCGTACAGTACATAAGCGAACGATGACGGAGAATAGGCCGTATCCCAAATGGCGCAATGACCAGAGCGTGGTTGAAGCCCCCAGAAAATGCAAGAAAGTAATACAATGAAGCGATTGCATAGCAAACGTCCGCATGTTCGCCACCAAAACTATACATTACCTATAACAGCCGAATGATGTTTGTTTACATATGAAATAAGCCAGTACAATCAATGTGAGCTTTCTAAACCCAAAACATTGGCTCTCCTGCCGTGCAGGTTCTGGTTGACTTTGTTTGTTAAATCCTTGAAATTGGTGCCCGCCGTTGATGAGATGCTGCTCGCCTTCTTTCGCGAAATGCGGGGTGTTGAAGCTCTTTGGGGCAGAGAGGCCTCGTCTTGTGGTAGGCTAGAGGCTGTAGCGGTAGTAGCCGGCACAGCGGTAGCCCCATTCTCGTTTTCCTGATCGACCTTTTGCTGCGCCGTCAGACGGGCACGTTCGTATTTTGCAGCCACATCGCCCTTGTACATGGTGCCACCAATGCGGTCGAGGTAGACGAAGAAGGGTTGCGAAAAATTGGTCTTGATACCCCAGCTCTGGTGGTGAATGTCGTGGTATGCGGCATTGTTGGGGAAGATCCAGTGGATAGGGTCGTAGGGGAATGCGTAGCCGCCGTGATCCAATACGGTCTTGATGGTTGATCCAGTAAAAAACCACATGGATTGTCGCATGGTGAGACCGGTCAGGAGGTAGCTGAGACCAGCGCCGAGAGTGTCTAGCGCGAACCCTTCAATCGGGTGGTTGTACAGCGCGCCGTAGGCATAGGGAACATAGAGACGGTGGTGACGGGAGTGGAAGGTTACTGTTTGTGTTAGTCAAGAGTCAGGGAGTCGAAATGGAGCGAGACTTACCGTATAGCCATTTGTTCAGGTGCATTGCGCGATGTAGCATGTACTCCCACGCGTCCATGATGACGATGGCAGCGCTGAATTGGATGGTGGGAATTGCGTACCAGTAGGCAAAGCTAGCAACAGCCAATTCCCAAGAAGCAAAAGCCGGAACCAGAGCTTGCTCTCCTGCGATGGTGGCTGTCTGCAGCAGCGCGGGATATTTGCCTCCGGCAAGGACAGAAGAGAGCATTGGCTGCGACGGCGCGACCTTTGAGGCCAGGGCGACTGGGTTGACGCCTACAGCAGACAGGACGTACGGGACTGCGCGCTGAGCGAGACGGATCTTTTGGGCATACCAAGCAACGTCGTATTCGTCTTTGCCAGTCGTTGGGGCATCATCGAAAAGAGAGAGGCTGAAGGATGCTACTATCTGAATGATCTGCTGGAGTATGACGTCGCGCAGGACTTGGTAGCGCGAGACATGATTGCGCTTCAGGACTTCTGCGGGCGTGTGCAGGCGATATTGCGGGAACAAGTCATATACGTCAATGGCGTGGAACATCAGCGACACGAGCCAGTAACCAACAACAGGCAGTGCAGCCTGTATAAAGGCATCAGATGCCCACGATGTGAGAGGCTGGAGAGGCTCGAGGGTGTAGTCGGGAAGCGGCGGTAGGTCGTATGACGTGATGTTTGCGCTCGCCATGATGCGGCGATGCGGCGATGCGGCTTGACGGGAGCAGATTATGGATTACAGACGTGTGTATACGAGGGGAAGAAGCGGCGCAGGGCAGCGGGTGACGACGAAGACGATGAGCGTATGAAGCTTGCTCGTGGGACGCAGGGCAAGCTTCAGGGCGACGGAAGACAGAGCAAGACCGGAAGCCGCGGGCCAAGGAAATTAGGGAGAAGGTGCGATGCAGCGGATGGAGGGGGGATGGCGATTGTGTGTGTTGGGAGCAACAATGGCGTGTGGTTGAGTATCCGGGGCTCAGAAAGGAGAGGCTGAGGTGAGCAGAGCGGCGTTGAGGAAAAAGTCGTGTGAGGGTGGTGCTGCGGCGTGTCTGTGACAGCCAGGAGCATGGCGGTGGCCGGGGGTCGGGTACGATATACGGCGGGCGCATCATGACATTTCGCCTGCCGAGAAGACCGGACTAAAGTCGTCTCCTTCGCCTTCGCCACCGCCCGGCCAGCCCAGCCACGGGTGGCGCTAGCAGCGCTTGCGGCTAGCGCCCTGGACCACCTAATTTTCGACCCCACCAATTTCTCTCTCACGCCCTTATAGTCCCGCGCTTCCTTTCCGCTGCAGTGAAGAAAGATTCCTCGCCTGCCAACCCCCGACCAGTACACTTTCTTGCCTCTTCCAGCCTCACATCTACCCCTACCGCCAGAATGATCATTTACAAGGTGCGTTGCCGTCCACGCGCTGGCTGCGTCGCTCCTGCCTGCGCCACTACCCCGCCTTCACTGCTCCGCTTCCCTGTGCACTGTGCACAGTGAATAGAATGCCCGCCCTTCGCTCCAGGCGCATAGTATTGACATGGTTGCAGGACATCATCACCGGTGACGAGATCATCTCCGACTCCTACAACCTCAAGGAGATTGACGGCGTCGTCTACGAGGCCGACTGCACCAAGATCACTATTGGAGGAGAGTCCTTCGGTGCGTACTAGTCATACCGCCCTGCATTCACTAGCCTAACAGCCCCTAGACACTGGTGCCAACGCTTCCGCTGAGGAGCAAGAAGAGGGTGCCGACGACCAGCAGGAGACCAAGATCGATGTCGTCTATTCTTTCCGCCTGAACGAGACCGGCTTCGACAAGAAGGGATACCTCTCCTACCTCAAGGGTAGGGCATACCAATAGACCTTGTAACACAACTCAGTACTGACAGCAAGCAGGCTACATGAAGTCAGTCAAGGAGTCTCTCAAGGCCAAGGGCGCTGATGACGCCACCGTCAAGGACTTCGAGACCAAGGCCGGTGCCTACGCCAAGAAGATCATTGGCAACTTCAAGGACTACGAGTTCTTCACCGGCGAGTCCATGAACCCCGACGGCATGATCGTCCTCCTCAACTACCGTGAGGACGGCGTCACTCCCTACGTTACCATCTGGAAGCACGGTCTTGATGAGATGAAGGTTTAAGCCTGGACAGCTTAAGGCGGGGGTCGGTTTACGGTTCATTTTGAATTTTACGAATACCTATTGCATGGCTGGGATATCCGCCAAAGTGCGAAAAGCCACATGGCACGAATTTAGACGACCGTTATGGAGTCATATGTGACACGATATTCCTTGTTCGCATTTCGCATTACCGTGGTTGTGTGCCATTGTTGCGCTCTGCCCTGCACGTGAATGAGCATGTCTCGTGATGGCGCGTGGACGCGTTGTGCACAGACCCTACGCTCATCATCCACCAACAGCAGCCTCAGGCAAACACTCTCAGCCTTGGACGTCTCACCCCACCTATTCTGGCTACTTTCTACATTCCAGTAATCTTTTCCCATATCCTCACCTGCTACTGTCCTCTGGTTTAATGCTGCCCCGCACATAGTGCAAGACAGCCGTTGCCCCGCATGCCGCCGGCTCATGGTAGGGCGAAGGGTCCAGTCGCTCCCGCATCCGCCTCGCATCCAGGCACACCGCACCACCTACGACCTGGAGAACGCATTGATCAACTGATACGCTCCCTCGAAGTACATTGGAGCCTAGGCCTCAAGATTCGTGGATTGTACTCACCCTCCAAATCAAGTCCACGTGACACGCCCGATAAGATCTATGGCTTTGTCCAGCTCCTCTTCTATCGGAATCAGCCAGCTCTCAACAAGGCGATTACAAAATTCGAACTTTGTGCCCTGAGTTTGGAACATGAGGAGCGCTTGAGCTTGCTTCATGAGTTACTTTCTGATGCGGCTAAGACAGACAAGTCGGCGGCATCAAAGACCACGACGCCGACGATTGGCCAGCGGAAGAACCTCGCATCATCCTTTCGTGGTTAGTACACTCTTTCCTTTTGCATGGCAGCGTGGATACCCACAGCACGCTTAAATTGTGATTAGTGCAATACTACCGCCCTGATTTGAGCCAATCTACGCCTTGAGATCCATATGATGCGCATATTGTACGCATCTTCTCTGCAGACGCCATGAGCCTTTCTTCTGGCAACTTGACGGCCAGATTCCTCTTTTTCTGGGCGTTCTAAAACAATGCGACATATGCAAAGCACACAGCGCTGACATATAGATAGAAGCAAGCAAGTCAGCCGATCCATCGTGTAATGGCCGAAGAAATGAGTGGGTATCGTGTGAGTCGTATGCGACCGCCATAAACCCAGGATCTCCCACGGATGAGGATACTGGAGACGAGATGAACGAGTACTTCGAGGCACGCTCGCCATCGCCATCTCCGTCTTCCAGGTCAGCACATACATTGCATCAGGCAAGTAACAATATCTCTTTAGAAATTACCAGGAAGCGAGCCTCAGACAACCCTGATAATTCTGGGAACGCATCGAAGTTGACGAAAACGTTCAAAGGGAAACAGGCCGTCAATGTACAGCCTCAGTTCAAGGAACCGACCCTCGCCATGACCCCCTCCTTACATGCAGACCCTTACGAATCGTCTTCGGCAAGCACATCTTTCAACAAAACAACATTCTCATCACAAGAGACTGCCGACACCACAAAAACCTCCTTCACATCCTACAGGGGAGACACCAATGCTTGCAAAGAAGGTATCCGAATGCCCAAGCTGACCAGAACGAGCTCTGCTACCATGGGTTCGCTGAACGATACTGATCCCGTTTGGGCCAAGTCCCATATTCAAACAGCTTCAGCTATGCTGTTCCCAAAGATGTCGCATGCTATACGGAACATCCCTTATGAGAATCTCTTTCATTCGACACTGCCAAAGTCATTGGAAAATGTTCCTTACCACGTGTTGTTCGCCTGTCAACGTATAGCGCTAGAGTCTGATGACGAAGTGGAAAATATCGCACTTCCTGATGCTGTCCGAAACCTCCCCAACGATCCAGAAGCCTTCTGGGGTGCCATAGACCGCTATCTCCGCCAGGGTCACAAACTTGGCGTCAAGATGCGCGATCCAAATCGCTTCTGGCAAGCCGAGAGACGACAATTCGATGGGTTTACGTTCAAGGGCAAAATCGTTCTCAGCCCCAAACCAAAAGGGCCAATCATGTGTCTCAATTCGTTGGCGATACAAGCGGACAGGTCATGTCGATTGCAGCGAATGTTCGGCTCGGACCGATTCCTTTACCTGGACCTACCGAAGCTTGAGACATCTAAAAGCACTCGTCACACCAAGGGTGATATGCAGCAAATTCAAATCCAGTTTCGAGAGTGGTTACATGGCGAACACTCGTTTTTGGGCCGCAAGTGGAGGACGTTTTATGTCGAAAACCTGAAAAGAAACAAAACCTCTCATCGTATTGAGGTAGTCCATGATAAGAGGATCGTTATGTTTGCGACCGAGGGCCTTGGTATTGCACACCCATACACATTGGGTCAAATGCTGAACAAGTTCCTACCCCTTGATTTGAACCAGGATCAGCGTTTTTGCAAGGCCTTTGCTCGCATTTCTCTCGGTCTCTCTCGGACTATGCCTACTCTATGTTTTGAACCTGAGCAAATATATCGAGTAGATGATAAACGGGCTTCAGGAGACGTTGAAAATACCGAGTTCAACGACGGTAGTCTTTGTTGGCCGCTTATCCCGAACGGCGCTGTTATGGATGACGGCTGTGCCATCATATCTGTGGGTGCAGCTTTACTAATATGGAAACTATACAAGGAAGCCACTGGCGTCACTGGACCTCTGCCGAGTGCTTTCCAAGCACGTATCGGCGGAGCTAAAGGCCTTTGGATGATTAGTGCAGAGTCGTTCACCAAGGACCCGTACCACTTGAAGCCTTGGATCAAGATCAACAGCAGCCAATGGAAATTTGATCCGCCTAGTGACCAGTCACATCATCACCGTACCTTTGAGGTATCAAACTATAGCTCAGCACCTTCTCAGTCTGAGCTACATATATCCTTCATTCCAATCCTGGTAGATAGAGGTGTGCCGGAGTCAGTCATAGTTAGTCTCATACATGAGTGTCTTGAGTTGGAACGTAAAAGGCTGCTCGAGCTTCTCTCGAACCCAGTGAAGGTGCACGAATGGGTACATCGAAACGGCACTAAAACAGCAACTGGGATGGAGGCGCGCTGGCAAGCGGGTCTGCCGGTATCACTTGAAGAGAAGATTCTATTCTTAATTGAATCCGGCTTTCGTCCTTTGAAGACTGCATATCTCGCGAAAAGTATTGAGCGCTTCATTCAGATGAAGCAGATACAACAGGAGGCTAAATTACGTATACCTCTTGCAAAGACGACATTTCTTTATGGCGTCGCGGATCCATTAGGGGTGCTGGAGCCAGGGGAAATTCACGTGCAATTTTCGACATCATTTGTTGATGAGACGACGGATGAAAAGTACCTCTGCCTCAGGAATATGGAAGCACTGGTCGCTCGCCAACCCGCTTGTCGCCGCTCTGATATCCAGAAGGTGCGGACGGTTGTGCACCCCGAACTGTTTCATCTAGTAGATGTGGCTGTTTTCCCATCTAAAGGGCATTTTCCCTTGGCGGGCAAGCTGCAGGGAGGCGACTATGACGGTGACTTGTTCTGGATTTGCTGGGAGTCGGCACTTGTTCAACCGTTCTCCAATGCTCCCGCGCCAGTCCATCCCGCAGACCCTTCGCGATACCGCATCCAAACAAGAACCGAAAAGGTCCGGGATATCATTGACCCTGGAGCTCCTGAAGATGTGGACACATTCCTAAGAAAGGCCTTCGAGTTCCAAAGCAATCCTTCGTTACTCGGTCTCGTCACTTCATTCACCGAAAAGCAAGCCTACCGTGAGAACCGCATCTACTCTGAACTGCTCGAGCAGCTTTATGATAGGCATGACCTTCTCGTTGATGCACCGAAGCAAGGATACATCTATCCTCGGATGGAGTTTGACCGTTTTGTGCGTAGCTTGGGCAAACCAGCGGAATTGCCAGAATACAAAAAGGCGATGAATGACTGCACAGAAGCGAAAGGTGCAGTAGCGACTGAGAATTGCCACCAGAAGCGATATCGGCACAATTCCAACAACATACTGGATCATATATATTTTGACGTCGTACGAGCGCACAACATTGAGACGATGAGACAGGTCAAATCATTATTGTCGCAAGCTACCGAGTCGGATAAGACGTTGAGATACCCGGTTGAGCGCCTCAACTCGAAACTATTAGAGGTGATCAAACAAGCGCTCGTTTCTCTGGCCAAGAAGTTAGATGAATTGCACTATACCTGGGTGGAATTTTGGAGCAGCAAATCGAAGACGACAGAGCTTCAGAACGCTCACATAGAAACATGCTATCAGCAGTACCTGGCCATACAGCCCGACCACCCCGACAATCCTACCATTGAGCCATGGGTGGAACCATACCTCAGGCCTGGATCCTGTCTGTGGGACACGATCAAAGCATCAGCACTGTATTCCAAGTTTGAAAAGCCCGAGTATTCCAGCTTCGTCTTCACAATGGCAGGCAGTGAGCTTGCCAAGCTGAAGGCGAACAGCTTTGATAAGACCCGATCGATTATCCTCCCGCTCCGGGCGAATCTCAAACCGAAACCCATCAAGGCGCTGGTCCAGTACGACGAGGAAGATGAAGACGACGAAGACTTTGAATCTGCGCTTGAGGATCTTTTATTGGATTAACACCAGCGTACAGGGATACATGTCGTTCTGTACCACCAAATACTCATCAGCGCCTGTACTTGTGGGGACGCATCTCTAGCAGACTACTACTGTCGGTTCCTTACAGTCTCATCACGCCGCACAAGGTATACCTGCAAGCCCGTAAATACTCATGCATCCTCCCCCGGAAGCCAGTACGAACGCCTCACTCAGCCATTCACCACCACATCTTACCATACCACGGTACACAAGCTCTACAAGACGCAATCTCTACGAGGGTGAGATTTGCAGTTGAATATGAGATAGAGCTAGAACTTTCTTTCTCTTGTCTTCTTTCTTTTTTTTTGGTCTTCTTTCAAGCTCCTGTCACTCGTTTGTCGCGCTGATCGACGCTCTGTATCTTTGGAGTGGAGAGAAAGATTGGATAAAGCTTTTTTATTGCACATTCGTCATGTAGCCCATTTTAGCGAACACTGGAGAATCTTCTCGTACGCCAAGTATCGACGTGATCTGCACGCTGTTAGCATGGTCGCCCAAGCTCACGCCTTGGCTTCCACACTCAGTAATGCATCGCCAAGGTACCATGGCCAAACCATGCTTTATGAGTGGTATGCTTGTTTTTTTTTTCGAGTAATAAATGGGTATCATTGAAACGATGTATACATGTCCACCCTCCCTCTTCATTCCAAACCATATACTAAGACCAGCTAGCTCACCCGGCAGTAGGCGCAGACGCCGCAGCGGCACTCTTCATCTTCGCATTCCGCCTCTCCTCCTCCCTACGCGCTTCAACACCAGCCAAAAACTCCATGCGGCCGAGGTATGCCTCCTTAGTCTTGCCATGGGTATCGAGTTCCTCGGCAATACCCTCTTTGTCGACGAAACCAGTCCAGTCCATGCGCGACTTATCCACGACGTTGAGTTTCTGTGCCTTATCTGCTTTCTTTGTGGGAGGTGGCAGTGGTACTGCTTCGGGGTCTGGGTTGTTTTCGGCTGCTAGGTCGTGTTGGAGTGCGTCGGTGGTAGAGGATGTGTGGCGGGGGTATGAGAGTTGATATTCGGGGGCGAGGGCGCGTACGTAGCCTGTTGGGTTGGGATCGAAGCGTGAAGGACGGCGGAGGGGACGGCGGGTTTTGGGGCGGGTTTGGTGTTCTGAGGGATCTTTGGGCGATTCTGCTGCCGCGGAAGCTGTGGTGGTAACTGTCGTTGCTGCCGCCGGTGCCTCGTTTGGTTTCCAGCCGCCTTTGAGATAGCTGTCGAGTTGCGAGCGAGGGATTCGCTTTTCCTCGGTGGTATTTTGGCCAGCAAAGGTGAAGACTCTTTTGATCGCGAGCTGTTCTTCTTCCTCGACGGAAGCTGGAATGTCGACTACAGGCGTGTGATGTTCTGGCGCATCTACCGCTTGTTGTGTCTTTTGTTCGTGGAGTGGTTTCAGCGACGCTGCTGTCATATGAGCCCACAGTGCATCGACATCGACGGTCGCGCCTTCAGTCCTTGCAAGCGGTCTTCGTTCCTTGCCTTCTACCTTCCTTTGCGCCCGTGTCTTGATCAATCCACCCTCCCCGCCCTCGTCATCTGACAGGATCAGCTCGCCATTGTCATCTTTGTTGCCATTCTTCCCCTTCTTCTTTGACCGTTTCTGTCGTGCGGCTTGTATTGTGACCTCATCTCCTGAATCTAGATGTTCATCTTCGGGTACTTTTCGCTTGTGCTTGCGCTGCGTGGGTTCCGTGGTAACATCGTCTTCGTCTTCGGAGCTCGATGCCTCTTCTGCGGGAGCGGCATCGGGATTGAAGTCTTCATCGGAGGACTCGTGGTATTTGTCTTCGGCATTTTCGACATGTCCGTCGCCATACGTGTGGGGCATGGTGATTGCGAAAATATGTCGGAGAGGCTTTTTGAGAGATCACGTAGCGCACATGGTAGAACGAACATGACGGATTGCGCCAGATCGCCAGCTAGTGACAGAGAGGGTCTAACGCATAGCAGGGGCCAAGCTCCAGATTGACGTGCAGTGACGTGAGCGGGCGGGGAGGCTCCAGTCGCGTTTCAGGCCAAAACAAGACATGCTACCTCTCGTCGCTGCTATTGTCGCTGTCGCATGATGCGCACCCACATCTGCTTGTTCTGACCATCGCATTAAATCCTCAGACAGTTATCATGGCGCCCGTCGACACGGACGCTTCCGCCCGCAGCAACTCGCTCCCCATCGCTCTCTTCGGCGGCCAGGTCTTCCTCGTCATAGCTCTCACGGCTCGCGTGCTGCTTACTACTCGAC
This sequence comes from Paradendryphiella salina, assembly GCA_900634815.1. Taxonomy (NCBI): domain Eukaryota; kingdom Fungi; phylum Ascomycota; class Dothideomycetes; order Pleosporales; family Pleosporaceae; genus Paradendryphiella; species Paradendryphiella salina. Next base: position 12,183 of record LR132420.1, on the reverse strand, counting down.
GCGCTGCGAAATCGCAACCGCCCTCAACCCACACGCGCTCCCAAGACCCAGCACGCCGCCGTCATGCTTTCATCTTCTCCATCATCGCGCTCTTGTCGTTGATGTCAGTAGGCAGCTTCGCCTTCCTCTGGCGCGCCATCTCTTACGTGCGATGGGCTGAGCACAATAACCAGGAGATTCCGGGCAGCTTGTGGAGCGGCTGGTACGGCACTGGCGAGGAAGGAAGATGGCATTTGGGCGATTGGATCGCAGACATTGACCTCGTGCGCGAATTCGATGCTGTGGGCATTATGAAACCCGAGGGATTCCTCTACACTAGCCAGTACTTTGTGGGACTGATAGCAAGCTCTATCTTCATGGGCGCAGAAGGTACGTCAAAGGCCACCGACCAAGTGCATGCACTGATTTGTTCCTTTCACAGGCCGTAGGCGCAACCTCTCCAACTCGACCATCGCGTCTTTCGTGCTCCTGAGCTCCATCGGAAGCTTGGGATATTCCTTGAGCTTATTCTTCATCACTATCTTGTATACGCCTTTGACCCTGCAACGCGCAGACACGCCGCTGCATGACACGCTTTTCACACCATACGCTTTCGTTTACGATGCTGGTATTGTCGCATCACTCGTCACACTCAACCTCTTCCCGCAATTGGTCTCCGAGTTTGGCGACAAGAGTATGATGCGAGTAGGCTATCTGGCTATGCCTCTCGCCTTTGCGTTTGCGCCACAGGTATGTATCAAGCTTCCACTGTGGCTGTCTCTTCTAATAGATTAGCTCATCCCATTTTCACTGGGCCATCAACACACTTCCAAGGCGGCTGCTCACCGTTCCTATGCCAAAGTTTTCTATGCACTCTCACTGGCTTCTATTTTGGTATACTGGCGCGTCTGGGTCACTCTACTCTATGTGAACAGACCCTCGACACGCTCCCATGTCTGGGATCTGTTCGCAAACTCGTTTGGAAAAAGTGATTTGCCTCACGCAAACAGGCTTCTTGGGAGCATCAGCAATGCTGGCCAGAAGCTGAAACACATCAGCACGCACCCTGCCATCAGCGTGACAAGTCTTGATGTGCTCTTCACAACTATCAGCCTGCTTACTTGGACCTTTACCAGAGACCTAGATGTGCATGCTATCCTAGAAAGCAGCGTGCTCTCGTTCCTGGTGCCTGACCACGAGAAGCATGTTACCTTCAAAGAGGAGCTGGCTAGAGTCATGGAACACGCGAGCGAACCCTCTTCACCTCTCGAGACCACCACACCCAAGAAGCGCGGTCGCCCTGCAAAGAAGGCCAATGGCACATCTAGCTCAGCACAGCCAACCTCCGCGACCGGGCCTCTCAGGCGGAGCACAAGGGGGAAGGCACGCAGCCCAGACTCAGATGCTGGCTCATTCGCTGGTGACCCTGAAGCTACCTACCAGCCAACCGAACAGACACAGCAGGCGGTCCAGGCAATGGAATCAGATGGCTCCGCACCAGAAAGTGATCTTGTCTCTGCTGGAGAGTCTACTGCGCTGGCCATGTTCCTTGGATTTCTCGGTGGGCTTGGACAGTTGGCTGCTGGCGCTCTAGGTGCCGAGGTGACGGGCCCGCGTGATTGAAGAGGTGGACAGAAGTAGATATCGTACGGCTAACGACAAGCAATGATGCTATGTGTGCAGCGTTTATACGATTTGCAGTTTTGGAAAGGTTGGAAGCAGGATTATGGGCTATTGATTCGTTGTGGGTATGTACGTGGATATGAAACGCCGGGTTCGATTCTCTGCTTTGATACCCCGGGATCTAGGACCGGAGCATCGGGACGCGTTTGATATTGCTTTCGATGCTAGCAATTTACTAGCACCTGGACCAGCGTCGCGCCGCATGCTGTAAACCGATTGTTGGTGTGGCGGGCAGACCAGTGCTTCTTCGGTGTGATGATGCAGACGTTGGCAGGTTTTCTTTGCTTGGGCTCACATCATCACCTCTGCTATACGGGGTTGATCCTTTAATTATAACAGCAATAATAATGATAAAGCCCTGTAGAAGCCTGAATCGCCGTCTCAATTGTTTTTTTCCAGTAACGTGGTATAACCTTGCTGTTGCGGATGACTACCTGCAGGAACACATCCCAGTTTATCATGTAGTGTTGCCTTCAGCCTTGACTCGGGGTGGGCTGACGTTTTCATATTGTTCCCGGCAAAGCGTCACGGAGGCTGTCACCGCACGCCACAGAATATGAGGCGTCCCGTCGACAGGCAATTTGGGTTGATACTGGGGACGCAAGGTGCCTGAAGATCTTGCTGCTTTAAGCGAAGACGCGGAAGTGCGACTGCGCGACTGCACGACTGCACGCGACTGCACGCGACCCAACCGTCTTCTCATAATGACTCTTCAAACACTCATTATCCGCGATCCTTCCAAGCACTCTAGAGTCGCGCCACGGCGGCAACTTATCAGCAGCACTGGCTTTGTCTCCACCCCGGCCCCTCGACTCGTGTTGCATTGGACCTTCTGGTGCCCGACTTCCGCAGAGAAGCATCCCTGCCGACTCGGGCCTAAAGACTATCACTACCGTGCGCATCGCAAAGACGCTACACTATCACCGAAGAACCATGGAGGTAAGCCCGACTTTCCTTGTCTGCTCCGTACCCTCTCCATGTGTGTATCATCTCGTTTCCTGGATAGCTAGCTCCCGCCTAAGCCACGTGTGTCGCGTCGCGACTTCCTCAGCCCTATGTACGCCTGCACCATGGCCTGAGCTCTTCTTTCACACCTTGGGCTCCGTGTGTCAATTCAATTGCCTTGGGGCGTGTCACTCTTGTAGAACATCACGCCGGCTCCTGATTGACCCGTCACTCCTGCCTCAGCTTCCCCTTTCCATGTGCTGGCCTCCCTTTGTGGCTTCTCTCCCCTCTGCCTAGGTATCTCACGTCGTCGCAGCGTAGCTGCCATCTTCAAACCAGAGTACCACGCTTCACCGCGCAAATTTCCGTCGGGTGAGGTGAGAGCAGAAGGCCCGGCTCTTTTTGGTTCAGTCTCCCGATTTTTTATTTTCCTTCTCGGCGCGGCGCTTCCTTCACTCGCGATACCCGTTTTCATTTCGCAACTTGTCTTCTTTAGCGTTATACCCTGTACTACTACCACCCATCACTATGGAGAGTCGATTCATCTCGCAGCAACACTCGGCAGCTATTGATGCTGCACGCAACCCTGCCCGGGAAAATGGCCAAGAGATAGGCCAAACATCGGCTAGCTCGTCGCTTCTCAAGCCAAGTGCACAGTTGACAATGGATCGCTTTCTACAGGACTTACCAAACGCCGAACAACCGCCGGTGGACTTTGCGCCGCAGTACCACACCGGTCGCGTTCCCAACAGCAAGGCCGGAGATGGCAAACCACGCTTGTTGCTCATGGGGCAGCGAAGGTGAGTGTAAATAGGAAGCTGACCGGGTATGGAGCTGACTGTGTTGCAGGAGTGGAAAGTCGTCGATATCAAGTGTCGTCTTTCACAAACTACCACCAAGCGAGACGCTGTACCTGGAAACTACATATAGGATTAAGAAGGAGTCCATGCAGTATGTCTCACGTGAAATGGACTGACCTCCTGCACTAACAAGTTACTAGCTCCTTCATGGATTTCCAGGTGTGGGATCTTCCTGGTCATCTGGATTATTTCGATCCGGCTTTCGACACAGATAACATCTTCGAGGAAATCGGGGCTCTGATATGGGTCATCGATGCACAGGACGAATATCTCGATGCCATTGCTCGACTGAACATGACGATTCTCAATTTGCAGCAATCGTATCCCAACATCAACGTAGAGGTCTTTGTGCACAAGGTTGACGGCCTCTCTGACGACTTCCGCGGCGACACCTTCCGCGACATCATTCAACGGGTACAGGATGAGCTTTCCGACCACGGCTACGAACAAGCGCCCATATCCTTCTACCAAACCTCCATCTACGACCACTCCATCTTCGAAGCTTTCAGTAAAGTCATTCAAAAGCTCATCCCCCAACTACCCACACTCGAAGCATTGCTCAACAATTTGTGTGGGGCTTGTAACATTGAGAAAGCATATCTCTTCGACATTATGAGTAAGATCTATATTGCAACGGATACGAGCCCGACCGATATCGGTAGTTACGAGATATGCTCTGATTACATCGATGTGGTGATTGATGTTAGCGAAATCTACGGTTGGGACCGACCTGACGACGGAGAGAATGAGAGCGAGACAGGGAACAATGATGCCGAGAGCTTGATTACCATGGAGAAGAAGAATAGCAGATATCTCTATTTGCGAGAGATCAACAAGTAAGTCGATGGACATGGGCAAATCGTTAGAAGATGCGGTGTTGACATCTTTGACAGGTACCTCGCATTGGTGTGTATCATGGGTCAGGACAACCCAGCGGAGAAGAAGGCCATCATCGACTACAACGTTGGTGTCTTTCAAGCGGGCCTCAAACAAGTGTTCCCGAAGAGCGACAGAGAGGCACACGTTGAGATTCGTGATATTCATGATGTCTCGGAGCAATGATGGAACTGAGGTGTTTCGTATTTGATAATACTTGCGTGCAGAAGAAAACGAAGAAAACACGGATTGACTGTATATATGCCATGATGCAAACAAGATCAATGGGGATAGATGATCTTTAGGAGAAAACTTGTGTACCAAAGACTCGAAAAATAAGAACGAATGGGCCACGTGAACCCAGGCATGGAATGTCGCTCGAAAATCCATGAAGTCCATGTATCAATCTGACAATGCCCCTCGTAAGCTCAAACACCCAAGCCTTCCGATCGCCGACGAGAAAAGCGATGGCCAAATGACATTAACCGGAAGCTTCGGAGGTGGGCCCAATCATCGGCAACCAAAGATGGCGCGTTACTTTCCGACGTATACGACGCGAGCAATCTATCTCTCCGCATTTTCCCACGCGTGCGCGCTGATCCGACGTCTCCTGGCCTTGCGGACACGTCTCCGCATGCTTTCTGCTTAAGTAACTTACTTGCTTGGAAAAGGGTAGAAGTTTGTTGCCTCGGTACACACTGTCAAGCGCTATCTGACGTATGCGTACTGTCGTTTCTTGGATTGGATTGCACCGGAGTTGAGTTGCGCTAGGGTTTGTAGACAGGTATGGGGATTACCACCAACATGGTGTGTTGCAAGGCTAATATATAGTAGGCTTTGGGCTGTGTAATTGGAAGCAGCCCAACTTCTTCGATCAAATTCTACATCACCCATCAAGACCCCCCGTGGCTGGGAACTAACTCGGTGCAAGCACGACACCCCACCACCTCCACCTGCATAATGTCCTCATCGCAGCGGTACCGCCGCCCTGCAAAAGAAAATGCGCCCACAGACACGACAACATCATCTTTACACCCAACTTCAACCGGCGCGAGAGAAAAGGCTGAGCTCAAGCAAGCGGTTAAAGAACAAGCAGCCGCGACATCAAATGGCCTGTCGGTACTAGACGTGCTGCGGATACTAGGTGGAATAGTGCTGTTGAGCTGCGGACTGAGCTATCTGAGTACAAGCGGGGAGAGTATGACATGGGGCTACAACGCCTGGTGGACGCGAGCGCGAGAATGGAAGACCCTAATGGTAATCATAACTCTACCCCACCCTTCTTTCAATCAACTGCACACGTATAGGGGAAAACGAAAAGACACTAACCCCACCAACAGCAAGGCCAAGTCACGCTCACCGACGCCGAACTCGCCCTCTACGACGGCACCGACCCCACCAAACCCATCTACCTCGCTCTCAACGGCACCATCTACGACGTCTCCATCTCGCCCACGACCTACGGACCCGGCGGCTCCTACCACTTCTTCGCGGGCAAAGACGCCGCGCGCGCCTTCCTAACGGGTTGTTTCGCCGAAGACAGCGTCCCCGATCTGCGCGGCGTAGAGCAAATGTTCATGCCCGTCGACCCGGAAGAAAAGGCCTCGCTCACCGCCGAGGAGCGCGCCGTGGAAATGGAAAAGGCGCGCCATAGAAAGAAGCTCACCAGTGGTGAGCTCAAGAATAGACATGCCCAGGAACTCAAGAGTGCAAGGAAACAAGTGCAGACTGGCTTGGAAGGCTGGCATATGCTGTTTCGCGGCGACAAGGGGAAGCCGTATCGTAGGGTCGGTCATGTCAAGAGAGAGGTGGATTGGTTGGAGAAGACGCCTAAGAGGGGGCTGTGTGAGCAGGCGGAGAAGGGGAGGCCGGTTAGGAAGTATGCTGGTTGATGCATTGCCATTACACACATGGATGGATGGATGGACTGGGTTGGTTGGAAGGTTCATCACAAGACAAAGTAAAAGGCCTAGAATGTCTGTCGACTAGCCTCCCATTTGCGCGCACGTCTTCTAGTCCAGTGATGTACACTAGATTTATCCAAGCGTAGTACGATCCATCTACTCGATTAACTAGTCATGATCAAAACATACATACAAAACAGAACGTCCAGTTCTTTAGTAAAGAGCAGTTGAAACAAGACGCGGCAAGATTCCCTATCATGCACGTCAAGAGGAGCAAGCCTGACTAGGACAAACTGGTGAGATCAAGCATGTCCGATGTGGCACCACAGGACGCTGCCATTTCCAGCTTCGGCAACAAGACTAAACATGGATGGTAATCACAAGCATTCAAATCATTTCAATTGAGGTGGTTCGGATATCTTTTTCATTCAGTACATAACCGACACCTCCCGTGGACTACAGGTGCTGTACCCGAGTCCGTTCCTGTCATTTCATGTCCGCTATGAAGCATGCATCCCAATGTAGTGTGACCCGTTCATTTTATGAAAGACGCCGATTGGAAATGGAAAGAGGAATGCCGTTGAAAAGCTGAAAGAAGTGTCCGAGTCTCGCGTTTAGGTTCGTTGGCTTGTCCTTAACGTGAGTTTACTCGGCGGCGCCGACAGCTCGTGCTGGGTTATGTTAGCCTGTATTCGCTGCATTGCTTCTGGCTTCCCATTTTTCTTTGAACATGGAAACCGAGGAGTCTAGAGACTGGGTATTGACATACTGTAGATGCTGAGCTTGGAGTGTCCGACAACCTTCTTGATCTGGCCGTTGGCCTCGAGGTCGGCAAGCGCTTTCCGTGCGAGCGAGCCGTTGATCTTCAAGCGATCGACCAGGGTGGCAACGGTGATGAGGCGGTAGGACTGGACATCCTTCTGGAGCTTGTCGTTGGTCTGCTTGTCGAGAACGACGGCGTGCTGGGCCTTGTCCTTGACTATAAAACTGTCAGTCGTGATTCCTTGTTGTGAAGTCCCGTGGTTGCGCGAGCATCGTATGCAGTGGACGCTTTGAGGGAATGATTCGAGCGTGTGGGAATGAGTGTGATGTGCCGCGGTCTTGATGGCGTGCGGTGCGATATCACGTACCCTTGCCCTTGGACCACTTCTTCTTTTGCTTCTTGCCTCCAGTTGCTGCAGGTGCCATTTTGTCGGATGTGTGTGGTTGCTGAGGAGTGACAACTAGCTGAAGTCGCTCTCGGAAATCAACTGCTTTGGTGCGGAGACTGTGGTCTTGGCGTGCTAATCACATGTTTAAGCGAGGCGTGACATCACGTGACCGCAGCACTTTCTTGCTGGGCGTGTTCTCTACTTAAAGATCATTGACCAGCTATCATACAGATATTGTATGCTTCTAGGCAACCGATCAGCAGTTGTTGTGTTCATGAGATGCATTCGAAGTGCAACGTATGATGAAAGACGCGACATATTTCGCAACGTCCGCGCTATCCACTTGTGGCGGTACTCCTATCTGCCCCTTCAATCCCTTGGCACAGCTGCCAAACACCATACATCGTACTTTATGAGCGACGATCATGCAACTACTCTTGGTTGCGGACATGATTCCTTGAACAACATTTAGGAAGAATCGAAAGCTTAGCGCCAATCTATCTATTCTACGGCATACAATTATAGCGACGCACTCGAATAGGCGGATGTGGTTCGCATGATCAAAAGAAATGCGTGAGCGTTGTATTGGTGGCCATCAGGGTGTCGTTGGCGGATAGGGTGAAGCAGACATCTATGCGTGAACTGCTCCGGTTTGTGCAATGCGCCGGAGATTGTCTTGTAGGGTTACGAGCCGTGAATGAGACGCGCATAGGTTTGATCGTCAATGCGCGGAGACGGACATGGTAGGACAATACGAGTTGTGGATGAAAGTGTTGCTAATTTAGTATACCATGGGCGAGCAACCAATAGTGGTCGCACAACATGATGGGTAAAAATATGCTACATGCCACGATCATTACGAGCTGGGGAGATGGCGCAGGGACAGCACTCTGCTTGCAGAGAACATGGAGTGAAGGGACACTGAAGATTGTTCTCCAATTACTGCAACTATACAGCTAGCGGCACAAGCCAATATTTAGGACTCTTGCGCCAGCCAAGTACGTCCAACTCTCAAAGTTTTCTCTACGATATATGCAGCACCGAGACTATCCAACAATGACTGAAACTGAGACAAGGAGACCGATAAGAGAATGACAAGCCGATGGGAAAAAAAAGGACGTCAACAGGTGACTAGGACGACAGAAAGAGAAGAAAAAGACAAGGGAAAGACATCTTCAACTAGAACTTTCTTCTCACATTTTTTGCTTTTCCCCTTGCCAACAAACTTGCTGAGCCCTCTCATGCAAGCAAAGCGCTCTTCCTCTACGTGGTTGCAAATGCTCGCTATAATGGAAGAACAAGTCCGTGGTAACCAGAACATGGAACAGAGCTGACAACTGGTAAATGCTGGTGGCTCCAACCCATAAGTGCAACGATGAGAGGTATTCGCCAAGACGCCATGTCCAGATGATGTATGCATAATCATTAGAAGAAATGGGTGTGAGGTTTCGAGAGCTCGTGAACTTCCATCTCCTTTATGTAGTGTCAGCTTAGGACTAGTGGGATATCTTGATGTGGTACGTACCATTTTGAAAGAGTTGAGTTCTTCCTTGATTTGTTGTGCAAGCATCGGTGTAAGCCTATTACACGTCGCAATGTCGCCCCTACGGTCGTAATCCTGTGGTGACCAAGCATCGTGGAATTGTATGCGCGGGCTGAAGCTGATGTTGCGAATTCCACCGTGGGGTGTAGTCGGAAGGCTTCTCGTGCTGCCGTTAGGGATGCGTGGTGGCTTCGTGAAGTAATCGTCGCTGCGGGATTGCCCGACTTCAGTTTTCGGTGTGGCAGGGGAGCTGGATCTTGATGACTCGACAGTGGGAACGGCGTCTACGGGTCTAATAACCGGAGACCCAGAATCGGAATTGGTACCCGTGCCTAAGCAGTCGTTAGCAGCTGCAGAAGTTGAGAGCACAGAGTACCTACGCTTCAGAATGCCCTTCTTCATCGAGGAAAGAACTTCTGCACGGTCGCGGTCGGACCCAACGATGCTTTTCCTCGACACCGATTCGCTGCCTGACACCGAAGGGTCAACGATCTCTGCGGTCTGTCCTGCGTCGATCGAGTTGCGCTCTAGTCTTGGGTAGCCGGTACCACCCCTGACCTGTTCGTGTGGATTTGCGTTGACGTTGACCTTGTGCCTCTCTGCCTCAACAGTGACAAGGGACACTTGACCGACGCTGGGCCTGATGGGACCATCGGCAGCAGGTACACCAATGACTGACTTGGGCCTGAAGAGACCCTTGATAGATTTGGTACCCTTCTTCATTCCATGTCCCATTTTTCGAAGCATGACAGAAGCAGAAGATGCAGCCGACTGTATAGACAAATTGTCGGTGGAGCCTATGCCACCTTGACCCGAGTAGATGCCTGCGCCAATACCTGCGGCCTCTTGCTTCGCAATGATGGCCGCCTGCTCAGCATCCTCCTCTGTCTGATACTTGTCCTTCCTCAGCTTGGCGCGTTCGGCAGAGATGTTATTCTCAACAGTAGCACGTCGAAGTTCAGCAGCACTTCCAAAAGAGAAAGCTCTACGTAGACGGGACTTCATGCCCTTCTCCTTGTCGTTGACAGCACTGAGATGCTGCATCGCCGCACTGGCGGGTAGTTGGGGTTTAGCGGCAACTTGAGGCTCGGACGGGGAGATGGGATGCGACAGAGGTGAGGGGGCTTGACGTCTGTTAGGCTCGGGTGTCTTGGTGGGACCGCCTCCTATTACGGAGGCATAGCTGCGTTGGGTGTTTGCAGCCGGCCGAGACTGTCATTTGTGTTAGCCCGGGCACGCTCAGGAGCTTGGCTGGACATACCTGGGATCTTGAAGAAGTGTTCGAGGATGCACTGCCTGCGCTGCCCTGTCGTTCATGACTTTGACTTGACGCTGGGCGGCTTCCTGTACGGCCGGAGCTGGAGGGCCTGGTCGTTTTCTGGCTTAATGCAGCGCTTTGACTTGTACCTTGGCTAACCTGCAATGATGCTGTATTTTGAGGAATATTTTCTGCTTCCAATCCATTGAAACTGCGTCTTCTATATCGTGTAGCAGGATCTAAACCGCTTGAACGAATAACTTGCGTATCATCGGCGCTGTTCGCTCGGGTGTGTTCAGGCCTGAACGTTGGTGGCAAGCCAGCAGCGCCCGTGCTACCATTTTGCGTAGGTTGCGAAGGAGCCATGTGTACCGCCCCTCCAGCTGTGGAGCGCTGCGTCGGGGTTGTGTTGCCCGCAGGCACGCTGGCGGACGAGTCTGTTCTTCCAGCGCCACGTCGATATCGCCCCGGTGACGGTTTCGCTGACGAGTCGCCGCCCAAAGAAAACGACAGATCGAGATTGGAGGTAGAGAGCGTGATGGATGGTGACATGCTGTCAGTGGGTTTCCTGAGATCGCTGTCGTCTCTGGTAGCCGCTGGCGGCCCAGCCGACGAACGATTGGAAGAGCCAGAGGTGGATACGGTAGAATCGGAGGAAGAAGAGGGGTGAGAGGGATGGCCAAGGCGGGCCTGATTGACGTGGCTGGGAAGCTGCTGTAGAACCTGAGGGGACGGTGCCGATATGGACCTGTTCTCCTGGCGCAGCTGCGGCGTGCTGTTGAAGGCATACGGGGCTATCGGCACGGCAGTTCCTCTGTATCCTGTACTTCCAGAGTTCCCATTGTGCTGATTGCGCGACATCTGCGATGCTCGCTGTTGTTGTGGTGGTGGTGGTGGTGGTGGTTGCTGATTGGGGAGGTTCGGCGTGTTTTTGTAGGCATCGGACGGCGAGTATGGCATTGTATGAGGTCCTGTCGTCTGGATGACTGATGTAAGTACCTGAGCCATTGGAGGCTTTTGGGGTACGGCGGTAAGGAGCTCGATCGGGATCGGCTGGGGGCTCGTCGGCGGCAGCAGCAACAGTGACTGAGATGGGCAAGTGAGGACCTGTGAAGCATCACGGCATTAGCAAGGGGTTTGTACGGGTGCGAGGATACGGGCGGCCATGAAGCGACGTGAGAGGAGGCCAGGTTCGCGGACGGAAGCCGGGCGAGCAGGGAGGTTGTCGAGCGGAGGAATGCGACATTGGGGAGGCAGCTTGCTCACTGGGCTGGAGGTGGGCTAGGGCGACAAGGGGGCGGAAGGGGGGAGTCTGTACCTGCTGGGAAAGGAAGACAGTGGAAGTTATTAAAACAGTGAATAGAATGTAACGTCGTTGAGCGCTGGGAAGGCTGTCGAGAATCGACGGAGATGGCAGCGTGTACCAAGCCTCCCGAGCAGTCCCTCAAGCCTGCATTGGTCGGTATACGTGTGTCGGTCCTCTGCTGCAAGAAGCGACGAGCGATTCAAGAAGCAAGCAGAAAAGAAAACAATAGAGGGAGAGTAAGGTTTGCGGTCGCGGTGAAGAGTTGAGGTTGTTAGGCAAAGGGGCCGCACTAGTCTGGGAACTTCGCACGGGCACGCTGCTAGGAGACTCAATTAGTTACTCACGCCAGAAAGACAACGGGGCACGTTGCCCTCTCTCGTCTCCACGGTGTCGCGGTCACGGGGTCAGGTCACTGTGCACGCTCTTCCACACCTCACAGTACATGTACTTGATGCCGTCTGCTATGCTCGGGTTGCTTTTCCACGCGCTACGACAATGACCGCTTACGCTGCTTTTGTTTTACGCCTATCCACTGGACCACTGTTTGCGTGCACAGCATTTATCCTGCAATCGAGCCGATCGCCCGTTATGCTTGATCCGCCTCCGAAACGTTAAGGAAAAACAGCTTTGGGTTTCCTGCATCCTCGCCAGCTTCACTTCTGGCCCTAGTCCCTGCCC
>LR132419.1:0-23952 GCA_900634815.1 Paradendryphiella salina | reverse complement strand
CACCACCTCCTCCTCCTCCTCCAGCTCCCACAAACTGTGGCTGCTGTGGTATACTCTGCTGGCTCATCTGCGGCTGTTGCAGTCCCTGTTTCTCAGGCGGATAGGGACTTGCACTCGGGCTTTGATTGGGGAAGCCGCCGAAGCCGGGACTCATAGGCTGTTGTTGTTGTTGCTGCTGCTGGTATTGTTGTGGAGGTTGTGCTGGAGGCGGCGATTGTGCTTGGCCTGGAGGGGGGAAATGCTGCTGTTCGGGCGGTGGCGGCGCATATTGTTGTTTCTCAGGCGGAGGGGCGTAGTGGTGCTGTTGCTGCTGGGTATTTGCGCCAGCGGCTGGTGGGGGTGGATAGTGCTGCTGTTGCTGTTGCTGTTGCTGGGCAGGAGGAGATGAAGGCGGTGGTGGGTAAGGCTGGCCGCCTGGAGGAGGCGCAAAGTACTGTTGTTGACTCTGTTGATCGGGAGGCGCTGGGTTCAGTCAGTTTGACATAATACCCTCAATGCACCCGCAACATGCGAACTCACCAGGGTAATAGTTTCCCCCCGGAGGCGGAGTCCCTTGGTATCCCGACATGTTCCTACTTCGTAGTCCTAGAAACTCCAAACTCGATTCTGTTCAAGTCTAACAATGAGGAGCGCGACGTCGGTCAGTAAAGTCAATGGTAGTCAGGGTATCACAGGGAGAAGAGAAGGAAGAGAATAAGGCTGCGCAAAAAAGAGCAAGAAGAGATTAGTCTGCACAAAGGCATCAGCAGCAGCAAGACCGAGATCGTTTTAACCGCGCGCCCCCCGTTCGCGTCCGTCTTGCTTGGTCGAGCTACTCAGCCTCCGGCGTGCAGCTGTTGGCTAGCGGGGTACACATGGAGCCGCCGAATCAGCGCCCCGCATCTGTCGTCTTGGAAGCGTGCGCCAAGTATCGTGCGACGGGTAAGCAAGCACAAATATCGTATAGTAAAGAGGGTTCCATGCGCAAATCGTGCCCCCCCATAGCTGGTGAGAAGAAGACGCTGGGTCATGTGCTTGCTACATGCTTGATCGCCCAGGGAGCTTCAGTAGCATTGTGGGCTATCCAGGGTCCATGCTTAGGCACGGGATGCAAGCGCCCACTGTGGTTTTGGGTGGGCTGGGCCGCCTTTGATTCGCCCGCGCCTATGGCATTGCAATACTTGGCCAAATCCTACATGTGTATTTATACCTTTCACAGGTGTCATTAAAATCAAACCTGACTTGGCTTCATATTCATCATTCAGTCTACTTTTGGCTTATCTCGTGTGCAAAACAAGCAAACCATAAAACGCACATGGCATCTATCATGACCAATTTCCATAGCACTGCGAGAACCTCTTCCAAAGCAGCCGTTGAAAAGCGCCCGCTTAACAAAAGCCCAGCCATGCATAACTTGAACATTCGTAAACCGCATAACACCAAGACATGTCTAACCCACCATTCTCCGCCTCTTTCCAATCTGGGCAGAGAAACCAGTCTTGATGGCCTGCACCGAACGCCTTGAACCGCAGCTGTTGCAAGTGACGAAGTTGAGACGGTTCTCTCCCTTGGACAGGTCTGTATCGGGCGAACGGCATGTCTTGCAAGTCACATACTCGACAATGTACCGCCTCAACACGTTCTCCAACTGCTTTTGCTGAAAGCGACCCTTGATAACCAGGCGCTTCTGATCAGCAAACGAACCGCTCGTACCCAATTCAGCAAACAAGAACTGGGCAACGTGCTCGTCGGATCGCTTCATACGCTTGCAAATCTCGGCAAGGTTGGCGAAGACAGTCTTCTTGTTGCCTTCGCGCATACACTGCGGGGGCGGGATCTTGTAGCTCTTTGTGCCCGAGCTGGCGAGGTCGGGATGTTGCGCATGGAGGAGGGTAAAGAAGCGGCTCAGAAGGAGGTTGTATGTGATGGGAGTAGTCTGGTCGTGTTGCCAGATGCCCGTTCCCTTCATCATGTCGCCTTCTTGCACTTCTTGTTCAGGGGCAGCGGCCTCGTCCTCGCCTTCAGCCTTCTCGCCACCAGCAGCGGCGAGCTTGGCCTCGAAATCGTCTTCGACCTTCTTCTTGCTCGACTTCTTCTTCTTCTTAAGCGCAGAGAAGTCGCCCTCTGCACCGTCATCTTCCTCGCCCTCCTTCTTCTTGATCGACTTCTTCTTCTTCTGTACTTGTGTCAGCCCTACTACATGTCGTGGCTTGTGTGTTCCTTACCTTCTTAGCAAGGTCAGCAAACATGTCGGTGACCTCTTCAACCTCTTTGTCCTCGCCTACTGTCCCACCAGTCAGTCCATGTTCTGTCGCCCACGCGTGAGCAGTCTCACCACCACCAGAGGAGTGACCCTCGGCAGATTCCTTGCCACCGTTCATCTCCATGGACTCGGTAACGTCGCCGTTGCTGTCGACAATCGTGGCGCCCTCTGAAAATTGAACAGACTTACGAGGCTTGCGGTCGGGAAGATCGGCCTGTGAGGGGTTCGTCAGTATACTCTTTTTGATGTGTTCGTGCAGCAGCTCGATTGTGCGGGAAGCGTAGCAACGTCTGCCAGAGTGGAAAAAGCCGAATGCAAGCCAACACAGCGAGACTACGGTGACAGCTCAGTTGGACCGTTGTTCCGAGTCGCTCACCACCGCATAAAATCGCAGAATTCGCTGCCGTCTTGCATCCGGCTCTTCTTTCATTGCCCACTTCCCTTTTCGATAGCCAGCGTGGGGTCGAATGACGTACAGTATCAGCCATGACTGCGGTGGCGGTGGGCTATTTCTTTCGGTCGTGCAGTCGAGATAGTTTGGAGCGTATTAATCTGATACGGTTGCTGTCGTGGTGGTTGTGGTGAAAAAGCAGAAACAGGCCGTTGCCTCGAACTTCGCCGCAACACATGTGTGAGTCGAAGGCTGAGAGCCAAGATTTGCGTCACGTGAATGCGACCGCTGAGCCCCACCTCCGCTCATTGGCTGCAGCATCACATCATCAAACGCGTTGTATTCGGCCATTCCTCCATGCTCTTGGCCTAGTCGACTGCCTCGAGTTCCACATCCACTGCCTTTCCTTGCTGTCCATCCAACGCCCACGCTCGCCATGTCGATGAGCAATAGCGAGAGCTTCATCGAGCCATCCTCCACCGACGAGGTCGATTCCCTGCCCTCCTCCTCGACCACCTCTTCGGCTGATGAGCAGGAATATATGTCAGATGCCGATCGGGAATGGAGAGAGTCCTTGCAGCAGCTGGAGCTGTTGTTGACAATGGTCATGGTGCCGTACCTGGGCAAATACTTTGGCAGGAAAGCCGCGTATTGGGGTGTGTCATGTCCACGTGGGGACTAGGTTCAACGGGATGCTGACGATGCGACAGGATGGGCCAAGTTTATGGAGTGGAAATACCCAGTTGAAATCGTCTTCTCGAGTCCGAAAACATTCAAGCTTGCCGGAGCTGCCGAGGCCGCGGCGGCACTATGAGCAGTACACGCGTACCTCCCGACACTTAATATATTCGAGCATCGGTGTTTACGGCGTTGGAACCGGTACGATATCCAGGTGAATTGTTCAAGGACCATGTACATACCAGGCTCTCGATTCATGGTACGCGCATCAACGAAGGACCGGGCACCCTAGGCCAGGTCTTAGCCACGAGCCCGATATACCCAACCTCGAACATCTAGAGCAGCATTGCTGCGAGAACAGTCTTTGTGCACAAGGACATTTCTCGGAAATGGACTGGTAGGCAGATGAAGTGCTACAGGCCAAGATCTGAGCAATAGATTGTTGAACAAGGATGTCGTTGCCATTTTTCCAACCATCAGCACCACGTACATAACAAAGCACGTTAAAACCCGTCTTTTCAAAATCATTTCCATTTCCGAGACAATCCAACAGGGTATCAATCAATCAATCAATCAACCAACCAACCAACCAATCACCCAGCCATGTTCCTCATCCTCATTCTCATCCACCTTCTTCCTTTTGGTCTCTTTCCCTCTCCAAACTCACCCACGCACTCTCATCACCTCTCCACGTCTACCTGCCCCTTGGACCCTGTTCATTCACTTCCTCCCCTCAACCATGACAATATGATACCCCTCACTCGTCTTGACCTCGCCAATCTTTGGGCTCCCCGTCGTACTCGGCTCCAGCTCATACGCCACCTTTTCGAACTCCTGCATCAAGCTACCGCGTACTTTCCACCCTAGACTACCACCTACATCCATCATATCAGCACATCAGCACACACGAGCACAATGTACCTTGTTCTCTCGCATCCAGCAACACACACACACACACGGGAAACAGGCATAGTGCAAGACAGACAAGGCAGATAGACAAAGGAGAAAGAGGGAAACTCAAAAAGAACAAGAAAAGAAAAGGCAGGAGTAAATAAAAGACATACCCTGTCTCGCCTTATCCTCACTCATCTCCCGTGCTACTTCGTCGAATTTGGCCCCATTCCGAATCTTGTCCAACGCTTCCTCCTTCTTGCTGTGTTTCTCGCACAAGATGTGGCGTACGTTGATGCTGGTTGCCGGTTTGAGCTTGCCGCTACTCGTGCTGCTTTTCGCGCCGTCGTCTTTTGACCCGCTTGATTTGCCTTTGTTGTTTTTAGGCGCCATTTTTTTTTTGCGGGGGTGGGGGGTTGGGTTGGTTGCGTGAGAGGGTGAGAGAGAGAGATAGTAGAGTAGAATGGAATGGGGGCATCTCGGAGCTCCGATGCGGGGCAACCTTCAGCGAGCGGAGTGGGATCAAAGTGGGGTGGATTGAACAGGACAAGGATAACACATGGTAAGACCCAAACGCGCGTAGTTTTTTGTCATTTGAAAACACACAACATCTAGACCAAGCATGTTATGCATTTTTGTAGATTGCATGACTATACACATGGTTTTTCTTCTCTTGCTCCTTTACGCCGCCGCCACTGGGGGCTAATATTTCCCTGTTGTTACGCAACAAATTTCAGTGGCCCTTGGTTTGCTGCTTTGTTTCAAACATTGACTGTCGTGACAACCCTTGGCTTCTTTCCATGTTCTTATTCTTGCAGCGTACCCTAATAGCCCAGAGCATGACAAGCGCATCTGCGGGTCATCTGCATGCAATGTCAATCTGCACTTACGCCAGAATCGAGTTGGGCCTTATTCCGTGTGCCGCTGCTTATGTCCTCTTTCAGCGCAACAGGGCGCGGAGCTGCCTGGACCATTTTCGCCAGACTAATATACAATGATAAAGCGTGGACATTTCCATCGCTTCATCCGTTGCCGTTGACAATCGCGGGAGCTGTGCCATTGATACCCTTCTGGGCAAGCACGATATCCATGAAGCTCTTGCGAGACTTGTGCTTCTTCTCCGGAAGCTCATCGTTTACATCCGCTAGCTGAATTCGTCTTCTCTTGCTATCGGCACGCATATCAGGCAACAACGGGCGCAAGCTATCCACCTTTTCCACTTCGGCGTGCAGCAGTGATTCCTCGATCCAGTAGAGACCCTCCATGACCGAGAATTGGTTCTTAGCCTCCTTGATGCTGTCTTGAATTTTTGCATAGTCAAAATCCGGAGCACCTTCCATGGGAAAACGAAAGTCTTGGGCTAACAGTGCGACATCGTATTGTCGGAGAATGGCATCTCGTTGTGTGCGGTTGACGGGAATGCGAGTCCAGTCAGAATAGGGTGCGGTGAGGTGCGCTAGATCAAGCTCGGGAAGACCCAGTATGCCCACAACTTGAAACGAGCAAATGTAGGTCTTGTTCGGCAGAGCCTGCGAGTCCTTGAGATCGTGAGCATTCGCGTAGAATAGTGGCAGAAAAACGGCCGAGACACCGAGTTCCTCCCCAGAAAAGTGAAGTGGCCGGTTGGTACCCAGCTCACAGGCTCGCCGCAAAGCTCGCGGAAGTCTTGCTATGCGGTCTTGTCGTTCCAACAATTCCTTCTGTCGCTTTGCCTCTTCTTCTGCTCGTCGTTGCGTCTCCTGCTCTTCCCTAGCACGTGCAGCCTCGGCTTCCTCGGCTTGACGCCGTGCTTCAGCCTCCGCTTCAGCCTTCTTTTTCGCTTCTTCTATCTCTGCAGCCTTGCGAGCAGCCTCCTGTGCTGCCTTCTTCTTTGCTTCGGCCTCGGCTGCTACTTGTGCCGCTTTCCGTTTCGCTTCAACCTGCAACTGTTCTTCTTGACGCCTTGCACGTTCAACCTCGGGTGTGGCTATCCTGTCAGGTGGCGCAGGCGTCGACTTTGCAGAGACCGTGGGAGTCCTTTTCAAACTGACGTCGTCGGTCGATGCATCTGACAGCTTGCGTTTCCGTATTTTGTCTTCCATGGTCCTGTATTTGATCTTGTTCTTGACGACCTTTCGTTCGTCGGGCGAATCGATCTCAGGTGTTGGTTTGGCGCTGACGGTCTTGGGGGGTTTGACAGGTGCCTTGGCTGGATGCTTCGTACAATGGTCCTCGTCGCTCTCGTCTGAATGTGCTCGAGCGGGACGTTTAGACTCGTTATCGTCCGACCGTGCTTTCAAAGCTTTCCTGACTGGCTTTACTTCTTCGCCCTCGCTATAGGACCGTTTCTTGACTTTGCGTGTAGGGGGCCGGACGTCTTCCTCGCTTTCTTCTTCAGAGGTATCTTCGTCCACGACACGTTTCCTCCTTTGGCCCTCCCGCGAAGCCTTTTCCTTTCCAGACATCAAGCGTCGCGATTTTTGAGGTGCCGTCGGCGCAGTCGTAGATTTGGTGAGATGGGCACGTTTTGACTCAGCTTGCGGGGAAGATGAGCGGTCTCGCCGTGGCGATGACTTTCTCTTCATGCGGTTGGCCGAAGGATTCGGTGGCTCCTTCTTCGTCCTTCGCGGGCTTCGATGCGTTTTCTGGTATTCCTCACAAGCGTGCTTCAACATATCCCTCTCTTCTTCCCACTTTGGCCCATGCCGCTCTTCAGATATCTCATAGTACATCTTTTGGTCTTTGTTCCTACGGGTAGGATTGAAATTGTCTTGTTCGAGGAGTAGTTGTATAATCTTGAGGTATCCACGGCCAATTGCGACTGTCATGGGCGTCTCTGGGTGCTTGGACGGGTCGGGATCAGCCTTCAGGCCACTTGCTAACAAGATACTGAGAATGTCGTAATGTCCACCTCTCGCTGCAGCAACCCCACAGGTGATGTTTGGCTTGATGTTGCTATTAATTAGCTCGCCTACAGCAAGGATGTCGCCGTCTCCGGCCTTTTCGATCAGGGTTTCGACATTGAACTCATTGTAGAGGAGGCGAGAAGCAGTCTTGGCTTGTTTCTGAGAGCGCTCTTGATCGTTGTTAGAGGTATCCACCCGGCTCCTCATTGCTTCGCGGAGTTCCTTCTCAATCTCTGGCGCATCTTCGTCTTCGGGGTCGAGGACATCGATAGCGCGTTGGCCCTTTTTGTTCGAATGATGTGGATTAACCTGGCCTTCATTGAGCAGAAGCCGGACCACATCCAAATGCGAGTTTTCGACAGCATCAATGAGCGGCGTATCTCGATCATGACTCTCGCAATTGGTACGACAGCCCTTGCTGATCAGATAACGGACAACGGGGGCCCATCCGTGCAGCGAGGCCTTTTGCAATGGAGCAATTCCAGCATAATCGGGCTGGTCCAGCTCGTCTGGTGCCTCTTCGTAGGCTTCTTTGACCGCATCCAAATCGCCCTTTTCACTTTCCCGGGCGAGTCGAGTAGCGCCGAATCGATCAATCTTTCGATGGGGCATGGTGCGAGCCGGAGAAGTGAGGGCGCGGTGTGTTGTACGTTTGACGCGGGCATGTTGTTGCAAGTGGGGAGCAGACAATGGCTGAGGCGAAGTTGAATGGTCCGAACTTGATCCTGACCAATGCTCCTCGTTGGACAAAGCGAGGTTGGTTACCTCGCGGCGCTTGCGACCGGCAATGCCCGTGGCGGTGGATTGCGTGGATTGCGAACGCTTGTGTGCGCGGCCGAAACCTGGAGTGTCGGTCTTGGCTTTTTGTCGGGGAGGCTCGAACGGAAACGAGTCGTCGCGCAATTTGCGCTTGCGGTTCTCGACAGTCGACGCACTCCGGCCACGCGATTTGGCTGTTTCGTTTGGAGAGGCATCTTTGGTGCGCGTATTTGGAGAGGTAGGGGCTGGGCTCTTTACGCCATTGATCTTGACATGGTGGGTAGGGCGCTGGCGGCCGTTGGGCTGAGGCGAGTGCGGGCGTGACTCTTCCTTGATGGAGCGTGGACGTGTCGCGTTGTTGTTATCGTTATTGTTGTTGTTGTTGTTGTCGTCGTCGTCATCGTCGACGCGCTCCGTCTTGATCATCTTGTTATGCACGAGGTTCTCGTCGCGTGACAGCACGACGGTCTCGGCCTCGGATTCACCCTCGGCATCTTGGTCGTCGTGGCCATTCTGGTGTGTGGAGGGAGCAGAGGCGTAGTCGGGCTTCCAGGAAGCTTCAATAGCACTTGGCTGGTTGGGTTGCGCCTTTGGTGGAGAGGAGCTACGGGTTGGATGGTGGTGGATGCCGGCGGGAACAGAGGGCGTGTTTACGAGAGTATCGGCATTACTGGTCATCACGATATAGGACAGGACACTGCAGTTCCTGCCTCATGCTGGCTCGGCAGAGCAAGGGAGCGCGGTGAGGGCGGGCGGCAGGAACAATGCGCTTAGCTACCCTACAAAGGGGTGACTGTGGCTATCTCGGCCGCAGCGACGCCAAAGGGAGTGCAGGAGCGCTTCGCGGACGTGGGTGGTGATGGGGTCGCGCAGCGTGGATGTTGTGAGGTGCAGCAGTGAGGGTCGAGCGAGACGACGGAAGAGAGAGAGGCTTGCCAGTCGCCAGGCCGCGCTCCACCACTCACCGGCGGGCACCCTTGGCTTGGATCCCAAGCGGGCCCCGTCTTTCCTGAACCTGTACACAACCCTGCACACGCCTCCGCCGGAGATTCTGCTGCGGCCACGGTCGACGAGAGAGGCTATCTGTTGCTCAACGAGTGATGCAGCGGGTGATGTTGCATTGCCGCAAAGCTATCCCAGCGCCATGGCATGTAGCAGGCGTAGCGATGTTGCTACCGCGTCGTCTGGAGCTGGGAGGGAGGAGGCTATCTCAGTAGCTGCGACAGCTGGCGCACGGTGCTAGTATCAGCTATTGCTTGTCGTAATGAACAAGACGACGTGATTACAAGGCTTGGCATGGCGTCCATCTGGCTTCACGTAGTGCGCGTCCTGCCGCTGGGCGTGCTGTCTGTTGGCGGCTCCCACTCTGGTCCCGTGTTTCTGGCCAACTAGCATGCCGCCCGACGTAGCCAAACAAGCCGTCAGCCACCTCTCCGTCCATCATCTTTCCGTCACTCTTCCTCCCAACACCCGTCCATCGACGCCTTGCAGCTCACCTCACGCACCGTCTGCAGTAGCACCGACTTGATGCATCTCACCGTGGACCATGTCATGCACCCGGCCGTCCTCTTGCGCGCCTTCTACCTCGCTGCATCACTTCTTGTATCGCGATACCGCCTCAGCTCCAGCTTGGCCTCACTAACCTGTGCTGCTTACTAGATTCTCGTCATACAGGTCGTTCCCGCCCTGCGCACCCGCTTTCTGGCTTACGGGTCGCGTGCCACCGGACTGAGCGTTGGTGAAAGGCCACCCTCACAGTACCAGCAGCTGCAGCAGCAGATTCCGTCGTCAACCGTCATCCAGGCTCTTGACTATGCTGCCTCGTTGCAAGTCCCGCACAACTACTTTACCCACTTCTACATGACCTCGGTAGTCTGCTCGCTGTTTTGGGCATGGAAGCTGCGAGTTTGGGACGCCGCTGGCCAGCAACAGATCGTCTGGGCGCTCCTGCTGCTCCAGGGCCTGCGTCGCTTCCTTGAATCGCGTGCCTACACTTCAAGCAGCAAGAGCACCATGTGGTTCGCCCACTGGATTTTGGGCCTCCTCTTCTACATCACCATCAACATGGCCATCTGGGTCGAGACGCCTGGCCGCAGCTTCGGGAACGAGGCTCTTGTGCCGGGACTTGTCACAGCCCAGATGCTGCAGCACTCCTATCACGCCTACCTCTACCGCCTGCGTACTGCGAACAAAGGCTACCAGCTCCCCTCTCATCCCATGTTCCCTAGTCTCCTTTGTCCTCATTACACATGCGAAGTAGCCATCTACGCCCTGTTGTCGCTCATAGCTGCTCCAGAAGGCAGCATAGCCAACTGGACACTAGTCTGCGGAACCGTATTTGTCGCTACGAATCTCGGTGTGACCGCAATAGGCACTAAGGAATGGTACATGGAAAAGTTTGGTGCGGACAAAGTAGGTCCGCGGAAGAGAATGGTACCCGGCGTGTGGTGATATGCATGCTTCGCCCTCGAAAACCGACTTGAAGCATGCACATATCTACGCCATAGTGTATCCATATCAGAATTGCTATCTCGAGGAATGCCATCATCCTTCAAGTCCATTATTCCCAGCTTCATGTAAACCCACCAGTCGCATTGTCTCTACACCCAAGCCACCGACGTAGTTGCCTGTCAGTCGCAGCATGTCTTCCTAATTGGGTTAACCCATCGCAATCATTCATCTAGAGCGGGGCTTTTCGCTTCAAGATGCCCCGCCAAAAGGGCTAAAGGGCGGAAAGAACATGCAGCAACCTCAACATCGCCCCGCCTAGCGTCATAGACGCGGGGAGCGCGTTGAGGTACTCATGCTCTTGCCAAATACCTACACCTTACTGCCCATCCGTCACCTTCCATCCCTGATCTACCACTCCGCAAAACTCTCACTCATCTCATTGACGTCAACATGTCTCAGTCTGGAGCACCCAAGGACCTCCCCGAAATGGCATACCGCTTCATGGGCAAAAGCGGCCTGCAGATCTCCGCCATCTCGCTCGGCGGTTGGCTTACATATGGTGGGCACGTCGGCGATGACAACACCTTCGCATGTCTCAAAGCTGCATTTGACGCCGGTATCAACTTCTTCGATTGCGCCGAGGGTTACGCAAAAGGAGAATCCGAGAAGGTCATGGGCCGCGCCATCAAGCATTTCAAATAGAATAGGAATGACATCGTCGGCTCTACCAAGGTACAAAACCCGCTTTCAGCTGTGACGGGACGATAATTGATAGGCGCAGATATACTGGGGCACCCACAACTCGGCCCTCCCTTCACCGCGCAACAAGATCAACAACCTCGGTCTTTCACGAAAACATCTGATCGAAGCTACAGAGGCGTCCCTGGTACGGCTGCAGTTGAGTTACATTGACATATTGTATGCGCACCATCCCGATCGTTACACGCCTATTGAAGAAACCGTGCGTGCTTTCAACTACCTTATCGATACTGGAAAGACGCTTTATTAGGGCACATCCGAATGGCTAGCATCCGAGATTGAGGAGGCCTGGGCCGTAGCCGATCGCCTTGGTCTGGTTGGCCCCATCGTTGAGCAGCCTGGCTATTCACTTCTACGTCGGGACAAGGTGGATCAAGAGTTCAAGCACGCAAACCTGTATGCCCGTCGCGGTCTCGGCTTTACCACTTTTTCTCCACTAGGAGGTGGGCTCCTGACGGGAAAATATGTCGACGGTGTTCCTGAGGACTCTCGCTTGCGCCAATTCGAGGACCCAGCTATTCAGGGTCTCATCAAAAGTATAGGTAGCGAAGCATGGAATGAACAACAGAGCAAGATCAAACAGCTCATACAGATTGCTGAGAAACTGGCTACTGACATCGCTACACTGTCCATGGCTTGGGTTTTGTCCAACAAAAACGTCTCCAGCGCTATCACTGGTGCATCCAAGCCGGAGCAAATCTATCAGACTGTGAAGGCAGTCGATGTATATCGAAAGCTGACTCAGGAGAACCTGGATGAGATCGAGGCGGTCATGGGTAGCAAGCCTGCGCAGCTCACGATGAGATACGGCTGAATTGGCAATGGTTGATGTTGGTCAGTTGGTAAGATAACAATCTATATAGCCGAGACATAAACGTATAGCATTCGTGACTGATTTAATTGGCCTTGTTGCCATACAAATGTTGTTACACACGATGAGAGCCACGGTTACCTTCATGGTTTCGGGGCTTGCAGTATGTTTAGTATGGATGGTGATATGAAATGCTAATTCAGGTCTCGCAGTCTCATGTATAAGCCGCAAATGGACAAGGGTAGATTGGTTGATGAAGGATAGCGTTGGATTTTGATTCGTGGACTGCACGCAATAGGCACACGAATCTAAAGCGTAGCTTAACATTATTTACTTCGTATATCCATGTGAGCCCGATCGTGTAAAGGTTAGGACTAATAGTAGTGCAGGTGTTGCGAAGCAAGAAACGCGATGTGGAGCATCGGCTGCCTGACGGCTTGGTCACATGAGCTCGCGTTTGCGCTAGCCCGCGCCACTCGTGACATTTGCCTAACGGCACAGGCTGCAACGTCTCCCACTACACCAGCAGACACGATTTTGACGCAACCCTTCCATCTTCTCGACTTAGTATCAAATATCATCACCTCTGGCATTGCCTGCTGCAAAGGTTTGCGCAGCCCTTTTCAAGATATCTGTCGTGTTGCAGCGGCTTCGGCAGCACCCTGCGCTAATCTACATCCGCGAGACGCGTCAAAAGAACAACTAACTCCCACAATCATGGCGGGCAAAGAAGCGACAGTGTATATCCTGGATCTTGGACGGTCGATGAGCGAGAAGAGACATGGCCGCGATCAGACGGATCTCGATTGGGCTTTGGAATATATCTGGGACAAGATCACAACGACTGTAAGTCGACGTTCATTCGGTGATTCAATGCGTCAGATGCACTAGTCGCACCTCTTGCTGGGTTGAGGTTCGCGGACTCACGGACGTAGGTTGCAACGGAGCGCAAAAGCGCGCTGATGAGTGTTATTGGATATCGCACGGATGAGACTGATCTTGCTGGTACTATGGGGGAGATGGAGGATGTAGAAGGCTATGAGCACATTAGGGTGTTCTCGCAGTTGAAGCAGTGAGTTATTTGGGTCAAGGAATCTTGCCACTTTTAAACAGGAAACAGATATCTTCTCGCCGACATCCGGAATCTTCAAGAGCACCTCAAGCCTAGCCGGACGGATAGTGGCGATGGTGGGTTTTATCCACTCTATAGTAGGACAGGTACTGATGTTCGCAGTTCTTTCCGCTCTTGCGGTGGCTATACACATGATTGACACTGCGACGAAAGGCGCCAAAGGCAATCCTCTTAAATACAACCGCAGGATTATCATCGTGACTGACGGCCGTGGGCAAATCGACACGGAAGACTTGGAACAGCTATCGTCAAAGATCAAAGACCCGGACGCTCCTTTTGAGATAGTGATCCTTGGTCTGGACTTTGACGACCCTGAAGTCGGGTTCAAGGAAGAGAGTAAAGAATCTCAAAAGGTATTGCAGGTATGCAACTCCGATTGTGGCATGACTGATCATTTGTAGGCAAAAAACGAAGAAGTATTGAAAAGCTTCGTAGAGGACTGCGATGGTAACTTTGGTACCTTTGCCACAGCCATCAAACAGCTTCACACACCGCGCCTTAAAGAGACGCGTCCCATCCACAGCTACCGGGGGTCACTTACATTGGGAGATCCTACTAGATACAACGCCACAATTACAATCGATGTGGAGCGATACCCATGCACCATGTTAGCGAAGCCCCCAACAGCAAGCTCATTTGCTGTGCGATCAGACGCTGGTGGCCCGTCTGGATCCACCGTTGAGTCTTCCGCGACTGCAGTAGACGATAACCAAGCAGAAACAGACCTTTCGGCGGTTCGAAATCAACGTGTTTATCAGGTAGAGGATCAGCCGGGAGTAAAAACCAACGTCGAGATGGGTGAGCTAGAGCGCGGGTACGAATACGGTAGGACCGCGGTGCACATCTCGGAATCCGATATGAACGTCGTCAGGCTCGAGACACAGCAATCGATGGAGCTAGTCGGTTTTGTCAAGGCTGAAGAATTCGAACGATACCTCCCATTGAGCCGCTCGAACTTTATCGTGCCACAAAAGGCCAATCAGCCCGCTCAACTCGGCTTGTCATCTTTTATTCATGCTCTCTATGAAGCTGATTGCTACGCGGTCGCAAGACTGGTGGCAAAGGATCTCAAACCTCCAGTTTTACTATTACTCATTCCTCGCATTGAGTTGGAGTGGGAAGCCCTGGTTGATGTTGAGCTTCCGTTTGAGGAAGATATGAGGCGGTACAAGTTCCCACCCCTAGACCAGAAGCTCACAGTCAGTGGCAAGACCATCACAGAGCACAAGGATTTGCCCACCAAAGACCTGGTCGATGCGATAAGCGACTACGTCGACGCGATGGACCTATCAACCTTTGGCCGCGACGAAGATGGTAACGAAGACGAGTACGCGAAGCCGGAAGATACCTTCTCACCTCTCGTCCACCGGATCAGCCACGTCATACGTTGGCGGGCGACACACCCCGACCCCAGCCTGCCGATCCCAGATCCACCAGAGATACTCATGAAATATTCTATGCCACCCGCAGAGCTCATCGCGTCAGCAGAGAGCCAACTTGACGCCGTCAAGAAGGCAGCAGACGTGAAGAAAGTTCCACCAAAAGTCAAAGCTCGCGGCAAACGTCAGCGCGCCGATCGCGACAAGCCTCTCTCCGGCCTCGATGTCGATGAGCTTTTGGGTAATCCCAAACGTGTCAAGATCGAGCCCAACAATCTCATTCCCTCATTCAAACAGGCTCTCGCTGCTTCCGACGACATGGACGCTATCCAAGAAGCAGCCGACGGTATCGCCAAAGAGATCCGCTTACTCATCAGCAACAGCGTCGGCGATAGCGCATATCAACGCGCGGTAGAAGCTATCCGCGTCATGCGTGAAGAACTCACGGAACTCGAGGAACCAGAGACGTACAATACTTTTGTGAAACAGTTGAAAGAAGACATCCTGGGCGGTAAGCTGAATGGGAATCGCAGGGATATGTGGTGGAGGATAAAAGGGAATCGGTATGGGCTTGTGGATTCGAAGAGGAGTTATGTTAGTCCTGTCACTGAGGATGAGGCAAGGCGGTTCTATGAAATGTAAGTGAGAGTTGAAAGCTGCGCGAAAAATAAAGTCGCGAGGCCATTAGGAAAACTCAGGCATATTGTCATGCTCTGTCACTGAGAGAGAAAGTACGCAGCGCAATATTGAAATCCGCGTTCACGGCGACACTGCAGCAGATCAATATCATACACGACTACACCCAAGCTATTACTTGGTTATTACATTGGGCTGCTAGGGGAGCGCAGCGCTCGTGGCTAATTCTGGTGTCACAGGCTCGCGCATTCCGGCCCCCGCTAGCTCACCGGCTGAAGGGGAGAGATGCTCCAGGTTTCTGGCGCTTCTTCCTTGGCCCCCAATTCCCGACATTCGTTCGCCGCGACATCAATCACGCCACACCGCGGCAGGAATCAATACTTGAGTGCATAGTGATGGATGGGAATTTATGGGCCTGAGAGGCGCTCGCCGACCAGTCCACATGTCCGACAATGCAATTCCAGGCCATGTGGCTTGCCGCTTCGTACCTCATTCGGTGGGATATTGACAGGCAATGTTAAGTATGTTCCTGATTGCCCCAGCCCTATACTCGTGCGACTGCAGCTGGCTGACTGTTGCAGCTCAGTCCCAAAGAAGCGAATGCTCAGCTGCGTCCCCACGGCGGGAGGTGCGTGGTGGCTGACCGGTTTTGTTAACCTGGCTGACATGCGCCCGACTGGACTCTTTCAGCCTTATGAATGTCGACACCAGGACCCCTCTTCGTTGAGATTGCGACACGAAACATCGACACAGACCGCGAGCCATGGATTTTCGTCACACCGAACAGCAAGAGTCCCCGCCGACGCCTGGGATATACATCATTAAACCCGCTTACATTCCCATACCTACCATAACAAGCGATGAATCCTCCCATGGTAGAAGCGACAGGCGCTCGAGATTCGACGAAGATGTTGACCCAGGCTTAGGGATTCAGATGCATTCAATGACGTCGCCCAAGTTCTCAGACGTCATGCACTGGCACCAGGATACAGGAAAGGGAAAAGCCGGCATCTTCTCCTCACCGTCCTCGTCTGAACCAAGACCGCTTTATGAAAGAACACCAGATACCTTGTATTCTTTCAGTTCCGGTGTTTCAAGAGCACGAACAGATCCTATGACGGAGAGACTGATTGCGCATCGCGCAACACAATCGGCACGATGGCACATACATTGGCGTTCGCCGGCCCTGATAGCTTTTGCTTTCTTTATGGGTATTGTTTTCGCTCTCCTCCAACACTTTCTGTATACCTTTTTGCACCACCGAAGTGAAGACGACGAAGACAAGAAGTTTCGCTGGGTGCTCTGGGGTCGTGCACTGGCTTATCTGTCGAAGGTCGCATTCGGTGGATGTGTTGTACTCGTATTCCGACAGCGACTGTGGAGGACCTTCCGCGAACGAGCACTGACCGTGCTGTCTATCGATCAGCTCTTTGGCGCAACTGAAGACCCTTCTCTCTTCACGAATTGGGAGGCTGTCACCAACGCTCCGGTCCTCGTGGTCATCGCCATGATCATCTGGTTGATCCCTCTGGCAACCATCATCTTCTCGCCTGGTGCGCTCACTTTCGGGACATATTTCGACCACGAGTCTGTCGAACTTACCGTGCCCACTCTCAATTTTTCTGCTGAATCGACTAAAGATTGGCGTTATCCGGTCAAAATGGCGGATGGTATCAACAACAAGAAATCCGTGATGTATTATAATACCACTGATAAAGCGGGTAAAGCGCCCGGTTGGTTCGATTACTATGATCAGCCGTCGGCGGAGCTAGTTCGGATTGCGCTCCTGCTCGCGTACAGCAACATGGACCAACCAAATACTAGACAGGATGCTCGACAGCATGCATGTGGAGGAAGATACAATTGTTCCTATGAACAAAGCTTTCTGGCTCCAGGATACCAGTGTGAAGACATCGCAGACGATGACAGACTCAACGAGCTAGGCGCGCCATTCTATTTGAACAAGATGGCCCCGCAAGGTCGAACCGCTTACTACGCCGAGGTCGATATTGGCGAGTATGCGCGACCACAACCCGGCGTGTCCCAGAATGGCAACGGTGGTATACCCATCGGTGAGGCCCTTCCAGATCTTGGTTTCTTTCATTCGGAACCTATACTATGGGTCGGCTACTCCAGAAATTCTACTGTCAAGCTACCGGAGAACGATCCATTTGCAGCGACCTGGATACACCGTTTCGATCCTCGCATCGTTCGGTGTGTGCATATGGAGACTAACTACACGGTCAACTGGGATTTTACGGAACCGTGGTTCAACGTCACTACGAAGCGAGAATACCTCAGGCCAATTGTAGACACCAACGTCACACACATAGACCTCAGTGTAACAAACGAGATGCGAAACCCTGAGCCGGCAGAGAACTTCATCAGCCCTCGCGAAGATGTGGGTTTGTACAAGAAGACAGCAGCGTATCACGCTATAGGCGACATGTTCCGCGACTTTCTCCGTGGGCATGTGGATCTTGAACCTCCACTACCTGGGCCCTACTATTCCCAAGTCCATTCTGACGTCACAAAAACGCGACTTATGAGTAAAAATGCCGAGCCAAAGCAAGATCTAGGAACCGAGTTTGAATCCTTCTATTCTGATCTGGTCTTGTCACTATTCTCAGCACCAGAGATGCTCGTAGTATCCGAAGAGAAGCTCACCGTTCAGAGGTCTCAACTTCAGTCTTCTTTTGTCTACGTACCCAAACAACTATGGCAATGCTATGCGCCAGTCATCTTCATCACACTTCTTCTCTTGATCTTCGGGCTCTTTACCATCTGGGAAGATGGTACGACCTTCTCAACGGGTTTCTCTCGCATCCTCGTCACGACGCGAAACACGACTTTGGACGACATCAGCCGCGGTGCTTGTCTCGGAAATGACCCGTTTCCCATGGAACTAATGCGCACCAAACTCAAGTTTGGTGCCCTTGCTGATGGCTGCGACCGTGAGTACTCGCGAGGCGATGGTTACCAGGGTGGAGGCGGGTTCCAAAGTGTGGGCCATTGCGCGTTTGGGGTCGCGGCTGAGGTTGGCCCTGTATTTAGAGGCGTGCCTTATGCTGGGCTCAAGCAGCGAAATGTCAACGAGGCTGGCCTATCCGAGGTGGGACTGGATTAGTGAAATATGTATTTGGTAAATTATTTCGATTCGGGTGTGACTACAACGGATGCTTACACCGCTACCTTCACAATGAACAGCCCACATTCCCTGTACACTGCTCTATACCATGCGCCCCAGTTAACAGATACCAATAACACCGTTGACCGGAATGTCGATACTCATCGTATAATTCGCTGCATCGTTAACCAAGTACACGTACGCGCCTCTGAGCTCCTCGACTGCCGCTAATCTCAACATACTACCGTAGTGACCGTATCATGTACTTGAGTTGCTGTTCAACCCAGTACGTCATCGCTGTCTTGAAAAAGCGTGGAGATAGCGAGTTGGCCCGGATGTTGTACTGCGCCCATTCCATGGCAAGTGTATGCGTCATGTTCTTTACACCTGCCTTTGGAGGCGCCGTTGGATAGACAGCAATCTGCTATACCTAGGCCAATACCTGGAGCGGATGTGTGTCAGTCGAGGGAAACTGTTGGACGAAGAAGAAGAAGAAGAAGGCGAAGCATCGGATTCGGTGGTGATGAGTAGTATCTCTGGTGGCTCCTGTACTTGCGATTTACCTTTCCCTTCACGCTGCACTTCCCTTCACCGGCTCTGATGTCGAACTTGGCGCCATCTTTGGATACGTATATGAACCTTGGTAATGGGGTCGTATCTCCACCTTAGCAAAGGAGAATGGGCTAATTGAGCTGTGTACAATGGATCATGATATCTTTCCACAACCTTTCGCCATCTGTCTATCCATCTATGTCTACTACCCTTGTCTCCGCACTTCGCTTTGCCCCGTCATCTCCCTCGTGTCGTGACAACTACCCCGACCCCACAATTTCGGATCGTGACGAATGCACGGCTGCACGGATGGTTTCGTACCTTCTAGTCCGTCTCGAGGCACTTACTGCATTGGGTTTAGCTTCTGATCGGAACATTGCCCAACCTTACCAATAAGGCACTTGTTCACGACGCAGGATGTGGAAGAGGCTGGCCACGCGAGCTAGGGTAATCGAACGTCATGAACAAGGATGAATGGCTCGTGGTTTGAAGCGATGCATTGGAACACCATTACCCCAAGGTCGCGCGGCCTTTTGATAGGATTCTTCATGTTCATCTCCTTGGCACAGCAATCAGCATACCTTACAGTACTTTGTTCTTCCGGAACGAGGGCAATAAAACCGCTCTTTACATGTATCAGCGACAAGTAAGAGTATGCTCGATCCGCTTCCTGATATGTACAGAACCCGTGAAACCCCCCTCTCCCGGGTTTTTTTGTTCCCTTTTCATGCGCTATCCTAGTTGAATACAACCGTCTTCTGCCCGTTCAAAAACACCCTCTTCTCACTCCACCACTTGACCGCCGCAGCCAGCACCTGGCTCTCGACATTGCTTCCCTCCTCGACAAGCTGCTTGGGACTCAAAGCATGGTCGACTCGGGCAACGCGCTGCTCAATGATCGGACCCTCATCTAGATCCTTTGTGACAAAGTGCGCCGTCGCACCGATGATCTTGACGCCGCGCTCATACGCCTGGTGGTATGGTTTCGCACCCTTGAACGACGGCAAGAAAGAATGATGAATATTGATGATTTTGCCCGACATCTCCGTGCACAGGCGTGGCGAGAGAACCTGCATGTAGCGCGCCAGCACAACAAGATCGATGTTATGCTTTGCGATCAAGTCCAAAATCTGCGTCTCCTGTTGCTCCTTGGTGTCCTTTGTGACGGGCAAATGGTGGAATTCTATCCCGTTGTTCTTCGCCAGCTCCGCGAATTCGGGGTGGTTCGATACAATGATCGGCACCTCGACCTTGAGCTGGCCAGACTTTACGCGAAACAAGAGGTCGTTGAGGCAGTGCCCGATCTTCGATACCATGATTAGTACTTTGGGCGCGGCATCTACGCGATGAATTTGGTACGTCATGCTCATCTCCGCTGAGAGCGCTTTCATACTCTCCTGCAGCGCGGATACATCGGCCGCATGCCCAAAATGCACGCGCATGAAGAACGTCTTCGAATCTGGGTCGGAGAACTGCTGCAGGTCGAGAATCGTGAGGTTTTCCTTTGCGAGCAGTCCCGTGACGGCGTAAACAATTCCCGCCTTGTCCGGGCACGAAAGCGTGAGGTAGTGGTCATGGCCGGCCATTTTGGATGTTGAGATCCCTTTTTCGGCGGAGCCGGTTTGTTGAAGGCGCGGTGCAGTGGCGGTTGTGATTGAGCGTCTGGAGCTGATGTTCAAGTGTGACTGTTGTGTCGAAATTTTTGGACTGGCGTTTTGCCGAGTTCGGAAAGAATCGTTTGGTGCGTATATGGATTGCCGTGCCGAGATTGCGCGCGACGACGTGTGTAGTGCCCGTGTGTATGTGCGCGATGAACGGAGAAACATGATCACTTTGATTCGGTCGCTTTTCTTCCTTTGCGGTTGAGCGCGGGATGGCGACTTTTTTGGATGCCGTGCAACTTACTCTGCGGACATGGTTGCCGAACTCGGGCGACCAATGGCATCTAGCTCCATCGCTTACAGAACTTGTTCGTACTATCATGCACTCCACCTTACAGACATATTTATACAAGTTGTTCTCACCACCCTGCAACATTGGGCACAAGTTCCAGGTATTGGCGAAGACTAAGAAACATACTCATTGTAATGTTTGGTTTATTGATTTTCACTGCATACAACCGTTCACCACAGATTGTGTACGACACACGCGACCAATGACGCTTGGGCGACAGATGGTGCTTACCGGCAAACATCTTGTTTCTATTATCGCGCACCATGTCGAGCTTCCTACCATGGCCAAGCATGAAGTGAGACGGACGGTGCGAGCGTGTTTCACTCTATCTTCAACTCTCCTCGACGTAGTCTAGTGCGGCTGCGGGTACTTCAAACTTGTTGCGACCTCTAAAAACCCAGTCAACCATTGAAATTAAAAGAAACCCGAAGAGAATTGGCGAAGCGTAGTTCATGGTCAAGCTTGTTACTGGTTTGGATCCCGGAAATGCAACAAAGATGATGACGTATACCAAGTATACCATGGCGCACATCTTAATTGGAACGCTCCATCCGCCAAAACGAAACGGCCCCGTACTTCGGATGTCTAACGGCCAGTTGGCGCAGCGTGAGAAGCGCGATTGGGACGAGATACGATATGTAAAGGGCGAGGGTTGGTAGTGAAACGAGCGAGTTGAAAGCAGCCTCTGAGCCAAGATTAATCGACGACAATAAGCAGCAGATGAGATCAACGAGGAAGAGCGCAGGAATTGGAACTTGGAGCGTCGGATGAACCTGAACTACTGTTAGCTATGCCAACGATGCCGCCTTGGAGCCAGTGCTATGGTGCTCAGTCAGCGGAAAGTGGGATTATTACGAGAAAGATAATGATTACGTTGGGTAGAACATTTCTGTAATGGGCAAGATCGAGTTCGCCACAGCCTCTTTGTCTCCGATGCAGAACATTGAGCAAACGCAGAATGCGATCATCATAATTGCGTTTAAAGATGTTGCCAAAACCATTGCTTTGGGAACGTGTTTGCGAGGCTCCTTCGTCTCTTCAACTACAGATTCCATTAGTATTGAGATCGGAACGATTGCTTGCCTAGTATGACTTACTCATGTGCAGAACACCATCGAAACTGCTAATGGGATAAGTTGTAGCAAGCATACCGATCGAGAATGCGGCACTTGGGTTGTGCCAACCAGCATCAGTATGCAGCGTCTTGAAGATATATTTCGGGGTACTGCGCTTGGAAAGCGTGCAGTGTCGTGATAACGGCTATGAAGAACACTACGTGAAGAATACCAACTATTGTCTCCAGCCAATTGATTATCTTGCGCAGATAAAGGTTAAGCATCAGCGGAACAGTAAGGAAGGCGATCAGAGATATTGTCGAATGCCACGGTTTCAGCTCCTAGGCCGGGCTGTTGAAGATGATCAAGCCCGACAAAGTGTTGGACATGAAAGAGAAGGCGCCAGCAAACTGCATATCCAGGCAATGACTGTAATCCACCCTGTAGCAAGCGTCAGCTCGAAATGTTCGACTAAACTAGTGATAGAGTGTTGCAGCCGTACCTTGTATAAACCCCCAGAATTCCGGAGCCACTGGAGCAAAGCGTGCCGACCAACGGTACTGCGCACCGAGCGTAGGGTCCCTATCGTTGCGTCAACCACTGAAGGATAATGCGATCAAAGGCTTTCTTACATCGATGCCATCTCTCCTAATGCCAACGCGACGAGAGTAGAACCAATGCCGGCAATCATGGATCTGTAGACGAGAGCGGCAGGCCCTCCGTTCGGCCATGCGAGCTGGGATGAGAGACCAACAGCTTCCCACGCAACTTACAGCGTGAACCCAAAGTTGTTAATAGCGAGCTGGTAGATGTATCGCTGTACAAGAAGTGAGGAAGCTGGACGATAGTAGATTCGACCGTCGTGTAGCTGGAACACGCGTTTATTTGACGGATTAGACAAGTCGCGATCATACTTGTTCCCCGCGGGCTTCTCTCGGAGCTCTTCGTGGTAGTCTGGCACTGTCGTAACGAACGTTGCGACCTTGTTCATGTTGTTGGCCGCTGGCGACGAATACGCAGGCGAGTCAAAATCGGGAGAGACTGCCAAAGAGCGAAGCATGTTGAGGGTCTAGAGACAATCGAAGCAGCCGCAGATTTGGCAGTTTTACAACAATCGGCAGTAAATAGGCACAAAGTGGCTGCTCGATGTTGACTCGCTCAAGGTGTCTGGACTCCACGAGCACCAGTCATGGAGCTGCAGGCGGGCCTTGAAGGAATGCTGATATGAAGGTGCGCCTACGCCACCCATCTGCACCTATGCGAGGTGTCTGGAACAATGCTTGAGACCCCTTGGTCACGATTGGCTGTAGGTGTGTCCCTTGGTAGGCTTCACGCCCAAATTCGCTGTCGGAAAGTCCAAAGCGCATGTTCGTCGATATATCAGCCTGCGAGATGTTCCCGACGTGCAACACGGGTGGCATTATGGAAAGGATGTAGATGCTGTCACTCGAGCATAGAAAGACATTTTCCCCCCTGTGGCAAGAGGTTTAGCGCGCGCCGACCTGTGAAGGGTCAGCGCGGGCGGGAGCGCAACGGCATATTGCCGGCAGCCGCGCGTGGCAGGTCATCTAGGCGAGATGAGTGTTGCGGCTTGCGCGTCGCTGGTGCGCGAGGAACGATGATTGTTTGCGAATTAGCTCGTGGGGGGTCATGATGGCCCCGTCGCTGAGCTTGTTCAGGTCTTGGCATGGCACCACCAACCTTCAATTACCACCCTGCAGCCTCTCTCAGGTTTTGCGTTCGTCTGCATCCAGGAGAATCTCTTGCCCCGAAGCAATAGTGCTGGCCAAGGAAGCGCAATCATACCCTATTCCGACGCCAGGAGTAGCTTGGAATAAGGAGGCTCGATCCTAGAGCATGTGTGGGATGAAGACAGCCAAGCCCTGCACTGCTACCTTTCTCCATCAGCGACTGGCTTCACCTTCTCATGCTGGGAGATCCAATACTGAACGGGGTCGGAGCCCCTCATTTTCATCTATGGTGCCGCGCATGAGTACCCGTGTCTGTGCGCGCAATGACCCAGTTCGCGCAATGACCCACCCCAACACAACAACCACCTACACTAATCGCGACACAACTCCACCAATATGGATCCAATTCAAGAAGCGATAGAAGATATTGAATCGCGTGAAGATGGCGCGTCTTTTAGCTATTGCAAAGTCGCGAAAAGATTCGGTATCAGCTATCGTACGCTCGCTCGAAGACACCAAGGCCAAACCCAGCCACGCCAGCTCGCCCAGCTTTCCCTTCA
>LR132418.1:0-24033 GCA_900634815.1 Paradendryphiella salina | reverse complement strand
TCGGTGGTGCTTTACGTTATCACAAATACAAAATGATCTACTAAGCGGCCATGTGGCGGCTCTCACGTATCCCTGTTCAGATGCTATCCGATGACGTCAGAAGATGGTGACGATCTTTTCCGCTTCTAGATGGGTCGGTAGCCTCCCCAACCCCGCCCTACACCTTATCCCCGCTCTGCAATCGACTCGAGCGCTGCGAATCCGATGGCGATGGGCGCGCCGAGGATGGGTATTTGGATTTACCTATTAGGCTTGGAGGGATCTTTTCGCCCGACAACTACTTGCTCTCGAAATCCCCCTTGATCCCGTACAACATCTTCTCGCATGCATTGATTTTGAGCGTGGTTTCTTTGCCGTCCCTTGATTGATCGCATCAACATGGTGATCTTCAAGTCAAGGCAACCGCCCATCGATTGTACGTAGCACAACTGAATATCTCCTTAGAAATGCGAGACTCACTAACGAGCGTAGTACCCACCAACCTAACAGATTGGGACTGGCTCTTTGATTCAGCATACTCGCCAATTAACAAATACCCATCAAACGAACTTGCCGGCTTCCAAAATGCTATTACGAAAGAGCGCGTAGACTGGGCCGATGTGAAGAAATACTCGACGTACATTTCTACGGCATTAGTCAAGAAGTATGGTCTCAAAGAAGGCGAAACAGTGGCCCTTTTCAGCCAGAATACCGTATGGTACCCAGTAGCGATGTTTGCAGGACTTCGTGTAGGAGCAAAGATCAGCGGTGCAAGTCCGGCCTACAACGTCGAGGAGATGACTTTTGCGCTCAAAACAGCGGATGCAAAATTCTTGATGACTACCCCAGGAAGCATAGAGATCGCAGCGGCGAGCGCGAAGGCTGCAGGTCTCCCACAATCCAATATTTTCTTGCTGGAGGGTGGATTACCCGGCTACACGACGGTCCAAGACTTGATCCGCATGGGAGAGTTGTATGGCGAGCCAGGACAGACGCCAGCATTCAAGCTTCCTGCTGGTAAGAAGAACAAAGACGTCTGCGGCTTTTTGTCCTTCTCTTCAGGCACGACTGGTTTACCAAAGGCTGTGATGATCAGTCACCAGAATGTCATCGCGCAATGTCTTCAGATACAGCAAATCACACCCGAGACACAGAAGAAGATCATGGCCGTGCTTCCGTTATTCCACATCACTGGATTGGTCCATCAAATGCATTTGCCAGTCTTCCTCAATGCCGAAGTCGTCATGCTTCCCCAATTCACAATGGAGAAGATGCTAGAAGTTATTGTCGAATACAAGCTCAGCGAACTCTTACTTGTACCTCCGATTCTTATTCGACTAGTCCGCGATCCACTAGTAGACAAACATGACCTCAGCCATGTCACGCGCTTTTCATCTGGAGCCGCTCCTCTCTCTGAAGAGATCATCCAGCAACTCCAAAAGAAATTCCCGAACACTGGTTTCAAACAAGGCTACGGAATGACTGAGTCATGCTCATGCATTACTGCACACCCACCCGAAAAGTTTTCGTATAAGTACGCCCATTCTGGCGGTGCAATTGTAGCTTCCACTGAAGTCAAGATCGTCAAGGATGACGGTACGGAAGGGGACGTGGGCGAGGACGGCGAAGTGCTGGCTCGCGGGCCTCAGGTTGTAATGGGTTATCTCAACAACGAGAAAGCTACTCGAGAGACATTCGACGCAGATGGCTTTCTTCACACCGGTGATCGCGGTGCAATTGACGACGAGGGCATGATCCACATTTCCGACAGAATCAAGGAGCTCATAAAAGTCAAGGGAATCAGCGTCGCACCTGCTGAGCTTGAAGACTTGCTTCTCGGGCACCCGAAAGTTGAAGATGTTGCCGTAATGAGCGTCAAGGATGATTATTCTGGGGAGCTGCCAAAAGCGTACATTGTGGTGAAGCCGGGTACGGAGGAGAACACAGCCGTGGGCAAGGAAATCATCGCGTATGTCAAGGAGAAGAAGGTGAGGTACAAGTGGATCAAGGAAGTGGAATTCATTAGGGAGATACCGAAGAGTCCTTCTGGCAAGATCCTGAGGAGGGTGCTGCGTGACAAGGAGAAGAGCGGGAAGTCTGGCCTTCTCGTCAAAGATGAAGCGAAAGCTAGGCTATAGGTCTCGGAAACTGTGGGTCGTGATATCCAAAATCTCGGTAGCACACCGTGCAGTATGAAAGCAAGGTGATCAAGTACAAAGGATGTGCGTAGTAACTTTCTCTCATCTTTCATTTTCCTCGAGGCATTAAAGAGAGGCAAGGCGATAAGAAGGCTGATGTTCCAGCGGGTCCGAGCCAGCCAGACTAGGCTGCGCTGCGCCGGCCCACGTATGAAACTGTCCTGTTAGAGACGCGATCGGTGCTGTGCATAGGAACACTGCGCTGCAATACCAAACATTATGCTCTATTCGTGTATTCTTGCATGCATAGTATAGAGGACGTCGATTCTAAGCGATACCCTGATATTATTGGTCAGCTATGATATAAGGAAGACTTCATAAACAGGGTATCATACTCGACGTGATCGGACAGGCGCAGCTCAGCTCAGCTCAGCTAGGCCAGGTCCACCACTACACTTCCCGCAGTGTCCAACCTCCTTGCTCAAATCTCCTCTTTGTTCGTCTTGTTCTTCTAAGCTTACTCTGTTTTCCTCTCACTATCTCCTCACTTTAAACCCTCGTCTCTGATTTTACCGAATATTTTAAAAGATGGAGACTTTACGCAAAACCTTTGCGACAGGTTTGCAAGTCATGGAAGATACCATAACAGCTAGCTTACTCCGGCTGCTTGATAGTAGCTACTTCTATCGCGAGTATTACGGCAAGGCTGGCTTTCTCATGCCTTTCCTTAGAATGGAAGAAGCGTGGAGGATGCAATTGCAAGTTATCCGGAGTAATGGTGACACGATGACGATGGATTTCAAAGAAATCGATACAGAATGACAGCAGTATCATAGCTGTAGCTGTACGTGAAGGGTTTGGCTAACCGACATGGCGTTTCCATTGACATGGACATAGAGCACTATCCTGGCCCAAGTTGCGTTTACAGCGTCCTCCTTGGGGAACCTCAGTCGCGCACCGTGGGTTGCGCGATCATTCTTTACTTTTAGCCTGCTCTCTTCCATCATGGCTGTTTACTATGCAACAAACCATCACCGCACCCTCGGGCGGTGTCTACGGGCTGAGCAGGTGAGAGCTTGGCTTGGAAGGATTCGAGGGGATGGTCCGATTCAGATGCCTATAGACGTTCCTGCCGTTGCATCTATACTGATCATATCCGCTCTTAGGATGCTTCTATCTACGGCGCTCATTACCTTTCTTATTGGACTGGGCGGTTATCTTGGATACACGTGGACACGAAACCTAGACGAAGACTCCGGGACGGAAGCCAATCGTGCTGTCTTTATTGCGTACATCGTTTGGCTGGTCCTCTATTCTTGGGCATACCTTGGGATTCGTGCTATTGACGAAGATCAGAGCTACATGAGTAAAAACAATCTTGTGTGCGAAGAGACCAACATTATTTCCTTGAGAGATCCGATTCGGGTAAGAGAGCAAGGCGGTGGGAGAGGAGAAGCTTCAGGCGATGATGAAAATTATCCAGCAACCCGACCTTCAGTAGAACCCAGACGTCCGCACATTGATCTAGAGAGTGCTATTCCGACGCACTCTCTTTCTGATTCACCAGGAAGACAAGCACAACATAGAATCCTCTCGCAGGACTGTTCAAGATACCAAGAGCTGTTGATAGCTTTCAGAAAAGCCGCTGAACTGCGCAAGAAGTTAATGAGAACCGATGAAGTCATAGCTGAACTTCTGGGAAAACTTGGGCAAAACACCGATGAACAGCTCCAGTAGATGTATAGATCTGGATACATTCGCGGACACAGGAGGAGTTAGCACGCTGGAGCAAACCTTCGGGGTGACTGAACTGGCTAGTGAGGAGATGGGATTGATCCGACGATAATGTTTGTGTCATTCCGTAACATATTCACATCGGCTTTACGCATGAATATAACCAGAAGACATGTAGTGACATTACCGAAGGCTAGTATGGGAACCAAAAGAAGCCAAAGTTGGCCGTATAAAAGCTTAGAGCGGCGCTGCGGATTATAAATGACGTGTGTGGGGTCGGCGTTGTACCCCTCCGCCAGGGTCCTAACAAAAAAGTTCGTCGTCTAAAGTGCAGATTGGCATTTCTAAGCAAACACACTACAGGAAGTCGTATATCATTGCGCAGTCAGCAGAGCGCATTTGATATCAACTTCTCTCTTTGTAATACTCCAAAACACGACTTGACATCCAAAAGCCCTCAAGATGGCCATTCCCAACCCTACTTCGAACCAGCCCCAGCACGACGACGAGGACATCGATGTGCATGATGTAGACAACACACTAGACGCCGAAGAAGCAGACGAGATTGTAGAGGACGATGGCGACGTGCCCATGGACTCGGATGACGAGGGCGACCAAGGCCGTCAGGATATACAGATGGAAATCAACCTACAGAACGATTCGGTTGCGCATTTCGATGAGCACAAGGACAGCATCTTCTGCATAGCCCAACATCCTGTACACGGCCAAATCATTGCGACAGGAGGTGGCGACGACGTAGGCTACATCATCGATGTGTCTTCGGCGGCGGCGGCGGCGGCTGCGCAACCAAGCAATGACAGCCAGCCCACCGAGCGCGAAGGATTGAAGAGCATATTCACACTGGATGGGCATAAAGACTCGGTTAATGCTGTCGCGTTCACTCAGCCCAGAGGTCAGTTCGTAGCGACTGCTGGATTAGACGGCAAGTTGCGCGTTTGGCAGGGTGTGCCCGACGGCAAGAAATGGAAGTTCCTGGCCGAAGCACAAGAGGTGGAAGAAATCAACTGGCTCGTCTCGAATCCTTCACCCGACCACCCCAACGTCATCGCGCTCGGAGCCAACGACGGTTCAGTATGGGTATACCAGGTTAGCACAGAAAAAGGCAACGAGCTGCAGGTTCTACAAGCATACTACCTCCATACCGAAGCATGTACAGCCGGTACATGGTCGCCTGATGGTGCGCTACTCGCTACCATCTCCGAAGACTCCAGTCTGTATGTCTGGGATGTATTTGGTGATGCGGCGTCGCAAGGTCTGACTGCGACGACCGACTCGCAAGCCGTTGTTGGCCTTACGGGCAACGATGAGCGCTTCCGCGTCGAGGGCGGCCTCTACTCTGTCGGCATCGCGCCATCCGGCACCTTCGTCGCCGTTGGTGGTCCGGAAGGTCAGATCCGCATCGTTGGTCTACCTCGTCTTTCTCTTGCTGGACTTGCACAAGCATCGACATCAACCGGTGGAGGCGCGAAGAACAAAGCTGGTGGCGGCAAGCAAGCTGGTGCCAAGGGCGGCGCCTCCTCAGCTGGTCAAGCTGGCCAGATCCTGGCGAGTCTGCAAGCAGGAAGCGATAATGTCGAATGCCTGAGCTTTTCCACGGCACCGCTTACACTTATGGCGGCCGGTAACGTCGACGGCTCCATCACTCTCTTCGACATCGCACATCGCTTCGCCGTACGAAGACGGATAGAGGACGCCCACGCAGATGACGACTCACCACAAGCTGTCGTCAAGCTCGAGTTCGTTGCAAAGGAAGGTCCAGGTGGATGGTTGTTGACAAGTGCGGGATACGATGGTGTCTTGAAGCGCTGGGATGCACGAGGCGGAACAGCTGCGGCTGGCAAGGGCCTCGTGGGCGAATGGAAGGGACACAGGGGTGGTGGTGAAGGAGGTGGTATTATGGCCTTTGTACAAGGAGACGGCGAGACGGTCGTTACAGCTGGTGACGACCACGTCGCACTGGTCTACAAGACACCTTTCATAGCATAGATAATTTAGCTACACGATAGAGCAATACCCGGAAAAACGATCACTTTCCCTTCAAACTAGACATCTTCTGCACGTCGTCTTCCTAAGGCTCTTGCACTTCTTTTCCATATCCACCACCTTACAAGACGAACAGTGACATTGATACCCCACCGGCTAAAATACCCACTGTCATCGACAGTGTGTCAGGCAATTGCTCCATTGGGTCGTCTGGTAGGATGGTGGCGTGGCTGGACTATTGGTAGCGAAACCCCCTCACAAAAGGCGAAGCTGGTCTAGACCTCAGAAGCGTGCCTAGCCTAGGCGCGCTTGAACGAATGCATGCTACAGACCGCGGAAATAATTATCATATACTTTTGACACGGACACGCATACAACTGTGGATTCAGCTACCCGCGGTAATAATGCTCCGCATTCCAGGGGACATACACATCATAAGCTTTTGGTCTCTTCTTCTTCTGCATCACCAAATCACCAATTGAGATGTACCAAGACCTCTTTTTCAGGTATTCTCCCGACAGGCGCTGCAATATCCACGATATCAGTGTACCGTACCCCCTTGGCACGCGCTAATCGTCGATTCCACGCTAAGCTTTTGCCATCCGTTGGATTCGGAGCGTGCCTCCGACTCGTATCTTTTAGCGTCCTCGATACCCGCAAACATGCCAAGACCGTTGCGTCAGCTATTCCACAGGCCGTTGAAACAGCGTCAGCACCCCCATCCAAGTAAAAAACTAAACAGCTGGACAGCCAAGCGTCCAACCGACATGTTCAGTGTTTTACTTGGATGGGGGTGTCAGTACAGTCGCGGTCGTAGCGGTTCGCGTCTTGGCCTTTTCTCGTTCGACGTTTCGAAGCCCTGAACATGACGTCACATCTCCATCGAGAGCCTCATGATCTGCACCCAACGTTTTTCTTCTTTCCTCTTTTGCGAAACCTAAAGCTGCTCCCACGAGCGGCGGTATTTCCAATACACCGGAAGCAAGTTAACCGGGGGGGTTTTCCTAACATGGGAGTAGAGTGGCGACGGTACACGAGTCTAGGGCCGTAAGAGGGGATCAACGGGGCAGCTTACCCGTATGAAGCATATTGTAGGAACCTTTTCCTGGAGGCGCGCGGCATGGGAGAGTGGAAACTTGGATACTTGTATTGCCCGTCTGTGTAGGCGAAGCTTTCCGTGGCCAATCACACAATAGGATGCATCTGGTCGAGGCACGATTGCAGACCCGGTTTTTTCGTCTTTCCACGTTCAGGCTTGCGCAAACTCTCGAAACCGGCTTTGTCTTCTCGCTTCCGCGGGGCCGTTATGCAGTGGTCTGCACGTATTCATGCAAACGACGGAGCAATTTCCCGTCGCCAATGCGAGGGGAGCTGGAAAGTGGAAAATGGGCGAGTGACCTCAGGCAAGTGCCATTCAGAATGCAACTCCCAACATGATGCACCGAACGATGGTGATGGCGACCACCCTGAAAGCGTATTTTGGCCCTTTTGTCCTTTTCACATTCCAGATGCCTAGAGTGCACATACTAAGACCAAGACAATACCTTGTCTGACATCACAAAGGAGCAATTGGCAAGGAGGGGAACCTACAACTTATCAAAATCATGGCTCTAAACTACAACGCAAGCTCACAGTATAGTACTAAGCGCGTAATTTCCTCGATGCCACTTGCACACGATCACGCACTGGCGCTCACGCCGCGGCTCTATCTCAACTCAACCTTCTTATCATGTACATGCATCTGCAAGTAGAACATGCTATACCATTTCCATCTCTCAACCCAGCTCTTGAGCCACAATTCCATTCTTCCCCCTTACGCCAAGTATTCGAACTTTTTTTTTCCACATGTGACATGTGGTAGAAGCCTTGTTCTACATGGCCTTTTCCAGTAAAGAGGGGACCAGGGTAGCTTGGGAAAACCCCCATATGCGACGGAGCAGTGACCTGTGGGCAAATCAGAGGCTGCACACAAGACGTGATATTATGTCGTGGATGAGTTAGTATGGGAGATATGGGCTCGCCAAGAAGACTCTCGGGTGGACGTTTATCGGGTTGTGGGGTGACATGGTACTAAGATTTT
This sequence comes from Paradendryphiella salina, assembly GCA_900634815.1. Taxonomy (NCBI): domain Eukaryota; kingdom Fungi; phylum Ascomycota; class Dothideomycetes; order Pleosporales; family Pleosporaceae; genus Paradendryphiella; species Paradendryphiella salina. Next base: position 16,098 of record LR132418.1, on the reverse strand, counting down.
CGGAGGGGGGGAGGGGAAGATAGAAAGGCTTGGTAGCGGTAGGGTAGATGAGGCTAGTTGAGCGCGATGTGCCTGTTTAGTGTACATAGGTGAAGTTTTAGCTTGACCTCAAATCTGACCGGTTACATCATATTAGCTACATCATTCCCTGGGGGAACTTTTCATTTCAGCGTTAGCGAAGACGCCAATCCGTCCTTAACTTCATGATCGTCGCGAGTTAACTCCTTACCCGAGCGCGCCTGTCAAAGCATAGTACCTGGGAATAGTGTCTTCGTATGGATATATTGATACCCTCGCGTGGACGATTGTTCCGTTAACCAATGACATCGGCTACGTTATGTCACTTCCATTGCAAGAACTTGTCGATCGATTGGCGTTACATGGTGACAAGTGGAGAAAGGACCAAGTCACTGCATGCTGCATACAAGCAGGGACCGGCGATTATGCGAAGCATGGGCGGCAGAACAGGGAAAGGCTCTATGTGGATTGGTAGGTTGAATGGAGCAAACGTCAACTGGAATTAATTAGTTCACATTGCGAATCTGTCGTGGTTTCTGTGTGCACGGGACCGTTTGCATCAACGCGCGTTTGTGAAAGCAACTCATATGATATGGTAGCTATCTAGAAAATAAGTGTGATAAGATCAACTTCCGCTATATCTAACCATATAATAGTACACGTGATAATGGAACGCCTGTTCCACACATCATCCGAACGCTCAATCATCAGTCATGGCTGCTGCGGTGGACACGCCCGCCTCGACCGGTCATTGCAGCAAACGTGAGAACCCCTTGGAAAGGAAAATGAAATGAAGCTTTTTTGCTTGCTCAAAGTACGGGAAATCCGCGGGGTATCGTAGAAATCATCAGAATAGAGGGAAAAGCAGTTACAGCCTCCAGCATACTCCCTTGAATATGAGAAAATGGAGCCGAAGCCAAGGCTGTGAAGAGCTTCAAAATGGAAAAGCCCTGGTGGTAAGAATCGTGAGGATGGCATTCTATGCCTCCATATCATCCATATCCTCATCGGTGAAATCCTTTAGGAGTTCCAACCCACCCATGTCTCCAGTATCTGCAGAGGTGATGGATGCCATGCTGGGTTCGCGGACCTGTTGGGCGATCAGGCGAGTAGTCGGGATGACAGGGCTTTGATTAGAGCCGTTTCGGCGAGACGTCGAATGACGCATGCCTGGTGCAGGAGCCTCCATGCCGAGAAGGCCGCCGGCGCACCGAGCTAAGTATTCGTCAACAGCCCAGAAGCCACAGCCAGCGTGACGCAGGACTTCGTTCTTGAGACTAAGGACTTCTTCGCGTAAGATTGCTACATTCTCTTTGAGCATTTTGTTCTTAGCGGAGAATTCTCGAGCTCGGCCTTCGAGGCTATTAATGTACTCCTTCTTGCGTTGTCTGCACTTGTGGGCAGCGACACGGTTCTTCTCCAGATGGGTCTGACGAGCGGATGAAACTTGGAAAGGGTAGCCGTCGGCCGTGTAGGCTTCGACCATCTGCGGCTGAGATTTGGGCCGACCCCGCTTGCGCTTCGGGGGCTGCGGGTTTGCGTCGGCGTTGTCGGGTTGAGGCGGTGCAGATGCGCTTGGCATGGTGCTAGCAGCATCATCTTGATTGGCAAACGCCTGCCGGCTAGTGCGTCGTCGCTTTGGGGAAGGCTCCTTTCGCGGAGTCATTTGCAGTGGAGAGGCCTCTCGCTTAGGCCAAAAGGTAGTTTCGTTGCGGAGCTGCTCAACCGGAATTGAGCTTTCGCGCTGGTTGTCAGGAAGAGGGTGAGGTGAGGAATGCTCTTCGGGTGGAGTGATTTGGCCATATCGCTCGAGGCTAGCGTGGGTGAGGAGAGAGGGGGGGATGGAGAAGGCTTGCGTGGACATGGTGGTGGGATTGCTGAAGGCTGTCACCCACTTGTCCTGCTGCTGGCTCATATTGGGGTGGTGGAGGGCAGTGAAAGCCTCGCCAGCCCAGTCAAACTGAGGCTGTTGCTGGATCTCGGTCATGGAGGGTAATTACGGGGCTAGATTGGTGTTGTTGTTATTATTATTATTATTGTTGTTGTGGTGGTGGTAGTGCAATTGTTTGGTAGAGTGGTCGCCAGGTGAAGTGTTGTGTTGCGCTATTTGAGGAGAGGCAGGTGCTTATATGGCCAGACAGTGAAGGAGTGGAGCAGTAGGCCACTGTCGCTTCAAGAGGGGTATTTAGTCGTCCAGAAGACAAGTCAGGAAAGTCGCAAGGGAGCCACAGAGGGGTTAAAAGTAGCTGAGCGGGAAGATGGACTGGCATGGGAATCCCAACCGATGGGGGCTTTAACAACATGCGGAACTTGGGAAAGCGATTGCAGGGAACATGGGCCAGGGTGGTTTCCGTCATGCCGTGCCGTGATTGGGCGGCGTGACGTCAAGTGACGTAGCGCAGCTCACAGATCGACGATGAGTACTGCAATCGCCTTTTCCAGCCCGACCCACCATGGGAGTTTGGGACTGTTTGATCTCGATCGCATGCCTAAGACGCCTACCCACCTTTTTTCCCTCCTCAGTCGCCGCATGCTGGCCGGTTCTTTTCGGCAACATGGCTTTCCCGAGCCTTCCCCTGTTCCCGGTGCAATCCACCATGGCAATCCGTCGATGAGGTTAGGAGCTGCACTATGCACTAGCCGAAGAGACGGGCAGCTCAGTCGAGACCACATCTTTAGCGCCATTGGGCATCCTCTGTCAGCGAGAGCATGCTTTGGTTTCGTTGCCTGTGCTTTGCCCCGAGCACGAATTACTGTCCAGCAGGCCGTGAGATCGACATGGCATTCACAAGATGTGTATCAAGACTTGCTCAGCTCGCCTGTCTACAGGTGTTGTCTGAAGACTCTGCACCCCGAAGCCCTCACTCTAGGCCTTTTCAGAGCTGAGACTACTAACGCCAGGTACAGCGAAGAACGGCCACCACTACCTGCGACCTAGAACTTTGCGCCCCGAGTAGTTCATTGAAAAGATGGCGGCCCATAATAAATGACACAGTAGACAAGTAGCTCCGCGGATACGCTGCCACGCTACTCTATGGGACCCTGCGCGGTGATCAGCTCCAGCCAATCGGGTGCATGGCTCCTCTCTTTCGTCATATCGTCCACCCTCCGGCCTTTCTTTAGGATTTACGCCCGAGCCTGGTGACATCTCCATAGCACATGGTGCAAGTTGATATGAGCTCCTCTGGCGTTGCGTACCCATTACTACTATGGATGCAGTGTGTGCCTGTGGTTGCGAAGCCTTGTACTCTGCTTATGGCCAAGTATGCCAACAACATATGCAAGGTCTGCAAAGCTCTACCTTCTCAAAGCAAGGTTTGCAGGGAACTTGTCAGTCGCCACGTATTAGCCCAAGCTAACTGGAGGCAAAACTAGATCGTAGCTCATATGCGGAAATCGAGGCGGCTCATGCGAAAGTCGCCATTGCAACATGGGAAACCTGCGAAAATCCCATCATCTTGCTTTGAAATCCGATCAGAGCCACCCCTGTTGTCTTATCATCGCACGTTACGCTAATGCCCAACAAGGCTCGGGATGAGAACGAGATTTGGAAACCGGGTCCCCCACACGCATTCACTTTTCGGTGGATCCCGACGTAGCTTGCCCCAAAAGGCTCTTTGCTGAAGGGACTTGAGCCAGTGCAGTTGCAGGCCTGTGAAAAACACGCCACGATCATGCGCTGTAGCCTACATAAGCCACGGGTTACCCTTTTTCTCGCAAGAAAGCTCCACGCCGCAAGATCTGGCCAAGCCATATCTGGCAAAAGGAAAACCATGCCAAAGCCGCGAGATTCAAGCTCTTCTAGCGAAAAAGGCAGTCGCCTCGGAATACCCCGAGATAGCTCCGCCCCTTGCTATCCATCCCAGCACCCTTACGCGCCAAAACGTCCGAGCGGTTCCGTACTCGAGTGGCGGAGACCACGGCCGTGACCGTGCATTCGAGTTTGCACTATGGAATACAGCTTGGAGTGGATGTTTACCGATTGCGCTTTATCCCCACCAATACGAGAACGGTTGACAGCTGCCGTCTTGTCACGCGTCCATGCTAGCCAAGACTGTGGCATCCAGACTGGGCTGTCGCTAGTGACACGTACATCACGGTATGCAGGGCGCTGTGCAATAGCCCAGATCCAGTCAACAGTTTTCATATCTGCTATCATTCACCTACATAATGCTGCCACATTTAGCACTCTAAACCCACAGAAAGATACCCAGAACGATGTCGCCGGCCATGGCATACACGTTCAGCCTAAGCAGTACAGCTTAGCGAGGTTTTACTCCATCCAACATCCCAGAATGTGGAGAATCCTGCCGCAATGGTTGAAGGTTTACAGCATACAAGATCCTTAATAGACTAAGAAGGGACCAAACACTCAAAAGCTTTACGGTGCAGGCGCAATAAGCGCCTGCATAAGTACCAAGGTAAGATTTCACAGTCCCGACCAGGTTTCTGTCGCCCCGAAGCTTCACTCTCTCCAGCATTGTACTTTTCATCTGTTGAAACTCGTTTGAGCTTCGCCCTTTGCTGCTCTATCAAAACGACTATAAAAGGCCCAGAAGATGTTACTGGCTACTGATATGGGTATGACATGGAGGTACTCACGAAAGAAAACTTCATTGCATCGTTACGTTGTGCTCTCACGTCTCCATTTCCCTACTGTCTTTCGGTAGTGCTGTCATCTTTTTCTATACGGCGCCCTTGACTTCAGCATCATTGTATCTTCAAAGTACTGCTCCAGCCGCCGGAAGCCGGAAGTCTTAACCTTCATGTTAACATTTGCCGAGGGTCAAGTTTGTGGGTATGGCCCAGGAGGCAACGGCTATGACAGCATAAACAGACGTGGACTTCTTTTGAGGTGGCGCAAATGGTAACGGCGGCTATCGAAATGATGAAGATGAAGTGCACATTCTAAGCGTCTTGTGTAAAAACGTAGCATGCGCGGTAGACTATACAAAACAAGTCCATCTTGCTTGCCGTAGACGACACATCTAACTTCAGGGGGCGAGCAAGCGCGAAAGCACCGACGGCGGTCAAACATACCAATGGCTGGTGTTGGAATGGGCATCGAGTTACCTAGAGACGACTGACCGTTGGTGATGCGACTATGGATGCAGTAAATCTCCTAACGAAGCAGTTGACGTGTTGAGAATACTGCGGTCGGAGTCGGGGATGTGAAGTTGCTCAGAATGCGCTAGCGTCGCTGATAATGTCTTGGCGGGAAAGCGCGACGCGCACCGCGTCGTCGGCGCAACCGTGGTTGGGCACTCACCCGTTCACTCTCAACACCACCACGGCCCCACTATGCGCTGAAGAGCACCATCGCGATCGCCTATACGAATACACGCGACCGCACACCTTCTTGTATCGACTCGCGCACGCGCCGTAATCGCGCCCAATCGCCGCCATGGGTTACATCAAACAAATCACCATTCAGGGCTTCAAGAGCTACAAGGAGCAGATGCAAATTGAGCCCTTCTCGCCCAACTGCAACGTCGTTGTCGGACGCAATGGCTCCGGAAAGAGCAACTTCTTCGCTGCTGTGCGTTTCGTACTGGGTGACGATTACCACAACCTTGGCCGCGAAGAACGACAAGCGCTGCTGCACGAGGGTTCCGGTTCGGCCGTCATGTCCGCATACGTCGAGGTCTGCTTCGACAATACTGAGGACCGCTTCCAAACCGGCAAACCCGAGTTTTACTTGCGCCGGACGATTGGCGCAAAGAAAGATGAATACTCGGTCAACCGCAAGAATGCTACCAAATCCGAAGTCATGCAGATTCTTGAATCTGCGGGCTTCTCCCGATCAAATCCTTACTACATCGTACCGCAAGGTCGTGTTACCGCCCTGACCAACATGAAGGACTCGGAGCGATTGAAGCTGTTGAAGGAAATCTCTGGTTCCAACGTATATGAAGAGCGACGCGCAAACAGTTTGAAGCTGCTTACCGATACCGACAGCAAATGCTCCAACATCGACGGGGTGGTCACGACCATCAATGAGCGCTTGGACGAGTTGGAGGGCGAGAAAGAAGAGCTGGAGGCGTGGAGCCGAAACGATAAGGAGCGTCGGTCGCTGATGTACACATTGAAGTCACGCGAAGAGGCCGATCTCGAGACCCTGATTGAGAATATTGACCATCTGGAAAACCAGGGTCGCGAGATGAAGGAGACCAACGAGGCAGTCTTTGTGCAGACCGAAACCGACATCGCACAAATTGACACCGATATCAACAAGCGGAGAGGTGACCTGGACGTCCTTAGAGAGGATCGTGTGCAGTCTGAACAAGAACGCAAATCGGCGACACTAGAGAAGGCTAAGATTGAGCTCGAGCTCAAGGCGTTGCAAGACAACCAGTCGGTCGCCCAACGAACCAAGAAGTCACGCGACACGCAACTCAAGTCCATCCAACAGCAGATACGAGCACGAGAAGCCGAGCTAAAGCAATTGCTACCCGAATACAATGCAAAGAAGGAAGAGGAGGAAGCCGTGAGGTCACAATTACTAGAAGCTGAAGGTCAGCAAAAACGACTAGAGGAAAAGCAGGGCCGCACGGCTTTCTACACTACCAAGCGACAGAGAGACGATGCCCTGCGCGCTCAAATAGACGAGTCCAATGGTGACCTTAGCCGCCGCAAGGCTGTCCTTATGCAGACGAATGAGGAGATTGCTCAACTCGAAGGTGACATCGAGCGCATCGAAAGTGAGATCGCCCGCTTGAGGTCCACGATCGAGAGTGAAGGAGATGCCAGCGTCAACCTTGCAGCAAAGGTTGAGCAAGCCAAGGACACCTACAAAGCTGTACACGACGAACAAACAAATCTCTACCGAGAGGAGAACAGGGTAAATACTCAGCTTACGAACTCCCAAGCCGAGCTCCGGAAAGCGGAGAGCACCTTCTCTAGACTGCTTGATCATGGCACAAGTCGTGGACTTGAGTCGCTCCGTCGCTATCAGAAAGAAGGCGAACTGGAAGGTGTGCATGGAACTATCGCAGACCTACTCGACGTCAATAGCGACTACAGAGCAGTCACAGAAGCTGCAGCTGAGGGTGCCCTATTCAATGTCGTGGTTGACAACGATGAAGTTTCTAGTAAACTCATCGACAGGCTCATCAAAGACAAGGGTGGACGCATTACCTTCATACCTCTCAATCGCATCCGAGCACATGACCTCAATCTACCAACAACCGGAGATATGCAACCGCTATTGCCAAAACTTAGGTATGATGAACAATTTGAGGATGCGTTCAGACATGTCTTTGGCAAGATCGTAGTCTGCCCTGATCTGACTGCTTGCAAGAAGAACGCAAAGCAATATAACGTTCGCGCGTACACTCTAGACGGAGACAATGCTTCACGAAAAGGCCAGTATCGGGGAGGTTACCATGATCCCACCAAGTCCAAGATTCGTGCCTATCAAACGCTCGTGGAGATCCGCACCCAACACGACGAGTTACAACAGCGCAAACGTAACATTGCAACCGAGCTTGAGCAAAAGCGCCAGCAACTCACGGCGGCTCTAAGTGAGGTTCGCAGACGCGAGCACGAGAAAGACAAGGGCGAGAACAGCTATGTGCCAATGAGGGAAGAGGTACGGGCCAAGCAGAGGGCGCTGCGCGATATTCAAGACAGCCTGGCGAGGAAGCAGACGACTGCTGTATCACTTCAATCGGCTATTAATCAGCTCGGTGCCCAACAGAGTGACTGGGAGGCTGAAATAGCTTCTAAATTCGAGAAAGCATTGTCGAATGACGAGGAGCAGATGCTGGCCACATTGCGAAGCACTGTTCAAGACCTGAGGCGACAATTTGCACGAGTTAAGCAGGAGCGGACTGCCCTGGAGACACGCAAAGTCGAGGCAGAGCTAGATGTTAACGAGAATCTACAGCCAGAGCTCGATAACATCCAAGCACAGCAAGGTGGCTCGGGCGGGTCTACCAGCCAGTCGACACGGTTGCGGGAGAATGAGCGAGCATTGGATGATGTCAACCAGGCTATCGAAAATCTTGATCAGCAAATTCAAGAGATCGATGCTCAGATAGAAGACATCCGCGCCCAGTTGAGCGAGCTTGAGAACTCAAGAAATGAAAAGGAGGCTAGCAACCGACAACTTGCGAAGATGATGGCGAAGCAGGAACAGTCCATGTCTAAGAAGGACTCAGATCGCAGTCGCCACACAGATCGATTAGCCGAAGTGAAGCGGGACATCAGAGATCTGGGTACTCTTCCAGAGGACGTTGACCGGAAATACATCAAATGGGACACAATGAAGGTAGCTGATATGTACCTTTAGAAGTTGCTGCAAATACTGACATTTTGAAGGTAACCAAAGAGCTCACCAAGGCCAATCAAGCACTCAAGAGCTTCGCCCACGTCAACAAGAAGGCCTTTGAACAATACGAAAACTTCACACGCCAACGCCGTACCCTTACCGAACGCCGCGCTGAACTCGACACATCGCGCAAGTCCATCGAGAACCTCATTGATGTGCTCGACCAGCGCAAAGACGAAGCCATCGCCCGTACTTTCAAGCAAGTCGCGTCTGCTTTCGGGGAAGTCTTCCAGCAACTCGTCCCCATGGGTCGCGGCCGCTTGATCATCAACCGCAAATCCGACCGCGACGCACGCGGCGACATTTCGGACGATGATGATGCCGAGGAAGAAGGAAGCCAGGGCAAAAAGAGCAAAGTCGAAGAATACACAGGTGTCAGCATCGCGGTATCCTTCAACAGCAAGCACGATGAGCAGCAGAAGATTGGCCAGCTCTCTGGTGGTCAAAAGTCTCTCTGCGCTCTCGCTCTCATCTTCGCCATTCAAAAGTGCGATCCAGCGCCTTTCTATCTCTTTGACGAAATCGACGCCAATCTCGATGCGCAGTATCGTACAGCGGTTGCGCACATGCTGGAGCGATTGAGCGGCCAGGGCGGCAAGAACAAGGATGGTGGTGGTCAGTTTATCTGCACAACGTTCAGGCCTGAGATGGTGCATGTGGCGGATCGTTGCTATGGTGTTAGTTATTCGAATAAAACTAGTAGCATCGATGTTGTGGAGAGGGAGGCGGCGCTCGAGTTCGTAGAGGGCATGCAAAAGGCTTAGGCGCGGCTAGATAGGATGAGGGAATACGGGCCTCATGACAGGCGTGTGTAAGTTAGTAAGATTGCGTGGTGTAGTGTAGGTGTATCATGCTTTCTTTCGGCCGCTTTTCACGACACTGCTGCTTCTGTACTGGAACAAGGTATCGGAAACCAATGGTTGATGTTTCCGCCTCGAGGCGTTGGGGGCTTTCTATGCCGTGTCCTTTTCTACTAGAATCAATGCGGTAACTTTACTTTCACAATGGGTTTCCCAAGACAAGTTGTACATGGCGGTTACCCTCCATGATGGCCAAGCCCACAACTTGCAAGTTCCAAGTTCGGATTCTTGCGGCTTGCAGATGCTGGAGACTCGGCTGCATCCTGCGCACTACTGGGCCTGGCCGCTTGCAAGGCACAGCCCGCCCTCGTCTGTGCAAGGCCAAGCAAGCAACTGCTCGCGAGGAGATTTAGATTTCCCTCAGTCCCTTTGACAAAAATGCCAAGCCCTGAAAAGGATCCCGATGACTCGATCGAACGGGCCTTCTCTCGCTGTTCCATTCGGGCATGCGACGTGCAGATTTTCGTTGGGGACATGTGGACCTTGTGGGGTACGACGTCAATTCGAGATCGGGCTTGTTGCTGTGCATCGCCGTGTAGGCGGTCATGTTGTGGTGTAGCCGAGGCGGCCGAAGGAGCAATTCGTCTCGAGGATCGGACGTTAGTAGGGTGCATCGCCACGTACCTTCGTAGGCTAGTCTGGGCCGGGCCTAGCGCGACGTAGAGGCTGGTTCCGTACCTTGGCCTATCGGCCTAGCGCGCATCCTTCGCATCGAGATGGCTACTGCTTTGCGGTTGGCGACGCTGCACTCACTACTTGTAGGCGTGACGCGTGTTTCTCCGGTGCTCCATGGCGATAGATTGCTTCTAATGTAAGTGCGCTTACACCGGACATGGACTTGTTAATCCAATGCTCGAAATACCTCGTGGTTTCTTCTCGCTGGCTAGGCCAAGGCGAGTGTAATGCCACCAGGAAGAGCGGCATTGCCATGCGCATATATGCGCAGCCTATGTGGTGCGTCTGCAGGTATCGCGAGGCTTGGAGGATGGTTGCAAAGTGCTCCACCGAGTCCCAAACGGGGACCAGAGGCCGGGGCGAGGTGATATCGAGTAGGATACGAGCAGCACTGACGAATGCAACGACAAAGGCTGTGAAGGCGTCGCGGAAATGCACTTTCCTTGTTGAACCATCTTCCCAGAGGAGCCATGTATCCGCTCGCGCTGCCTCACCACTGTATTCGTACCACAGCGACTCGATTTCTGCTTCGGCCCTGGTGTGGCTTGCAAAAGGCGGAGTCTGCTGCTGCGGCCTGTCCCTTAGCTTAACGTATATTTCCGCCAATGTCGATATATGGCCCATCAATTTCTAGAACATTGGCAACCTCACGTACTCTAATGTCCCCGATAATACCTTTCGTACCTGGACCCTGCATGGACTCAAAGAAGCTAAACTGAACACTTGTGGATACCATGTGAACTGTGATTTCATGCTTCTGTCGTGGGCGGGACATGTATCCGGTATGCTCCCTCAGCGCTTCCCCATATAGCTTCCAGGAATGTTGTCTCAGCGCCATGTCGCCGCTTTCAACGGCGCAATACGCAAATGCCGTAGCTTGCACGGCTAGCACTAAAGCATCGTTGGTGCCATCTGTGGACAAGAAAGGTAGGCTATGCAGCCCTGTTCATCGATTTCGGATATCTCTGTCTTCACCCTCAGATGTGAAGTATGCCAGAAAGCGCGCGTAAAACGCTTCAGTTACAATTTGTTGTTGAGAGACTCGCTGCGGGAGCATGTCACCCGAATGTATCCAAATTTGAGCAGGTATGCGGACATTCTGAGCTGGCCCTTTTGACTTGCGTTTCTGCATCCCATGTTTTGCGACGTTCGTCATGTCCACGATCAAAGGGCCCTCTGGCAGTCCAGGACATTCCCGTCCAGTCCGAATGCACATGAGGCATTGTGGAAGCGTTGCGTCGCACTTAATGCGTTTCTTTCGGCAGATGGTGCATGAATTCGGTCTTGACGGCATCTGGAAAAGGTGATGAGGCGACTCCGGTGATTGCAATGCTTCGTGAAGTATTGTAAGTTGTGAGTTGGATGATATAAGAGAAGCATCTGGCGTATGACGCTAGCGTAATATGCTAGCCTCAATCGACGAGCTAGCGACTATTTCCTTTTGTGGAAAAGCGTGGGTGGGTACGCCTTGAGGCCTTCCGATGTCCTTGCTGCTGCAGCAAGTGGGAACACTGTTCACATGTGTTTCAGGGGGGATACTGGGCGCTTTCGACATAGGAGTAGTCCCACAAAAGACGTTGACGCATGACCACGGGCACAAACGAATGCGGAAGGCAAAGGCAATGCTATGAAGGCATTTCTAGATCTGTCTGGATCATACCTAGATAAACAAACAGATCTGGCTGCACTCAAGCTCAGCATAAGTCTTCATTGGTCAAAGTTCAGCTTGTCCAGACGTACTCGACTTTGTAAACCTCCGCGGGCCCTGATCGAATGTGTCAGACATTATTCTTCAGTACTACATCCTCGTACTAGAGAATATACAAACCCAAATTGAGTGTGTTTGGCGTCGGTGGAAAAAAATGACCTTGAGTTCGAGCAAGAGAAACTGGATTCATCTGGCTTGTTGTACAGAGGGGTTGCTATAGGGCATCGTGGTCTGTCGCTTAATCCTACTTGTCCTGACAGTACTCAAGCTGCGTTTTGTGCATGGCGCACTAGCGAGGAATGCCCGAAACAAAATATTATTTTGCAAGTCCACACTTTTGGAGGATGTGGGGATCTCTTTACGCAGCTATTCCAGACGATGGTTGAATACACAAACAGGTTTGTATGACGTATGTGTTGCGCATCTAGCAAAACCACGATCACTCTCCAACTTCATACAGCTCGAGATCCGTAAAACTGTCCCGCAGTTCTTGTGCGGTGCTAAATCCTACGACTTTGTCCGTTTTCTTTTTTCTGCACTGCAATGTCTATCTGCTGGGATGCGGCCTCATAGGCGTCTTCTGCGGGTGAGTCTCGCCGCCATGCCGTCGATCGCGATCCCGACGGGGCAAACCCTGATCAAGGACTGCAGGTTGCGCGTATGAGGGATCGTTACTGGCGCCATGGAGATATATCTGTGAATTTCAGATCTTCGCTTTGACCTCTTTTTTCCTCGCAGAAAACCCGTTGACGGTCACTCTGTACGAAAGCTTCTGATTGGCCAAGGCGCCTGGAAGCACTCCCGCCAATCACCTGTTGTACAGGCACGACGTTCCAGGTCAGCTTATCCTCCAGCAGCGTCGACAACGCGACTATCATCGGGCGACTGTCTTCGGCTGACCGCATATGGATGCCTGATGATACATTAGACGCAAGGAATACTGCGCCTTCTAACTCTATTCCTATTGCGTGACTAGCCAGTACGCCTCCCCCCGTCTTAGCAAACCCGTTCCCCTCGCACTTTCCAAGGGACCTAGGAATAACCTAGACACCAAGGCTACAGCACGTGACCTTGTTGCACTACCGGACACGGCTTTACGCGCGAGTTGCAGCTGCACTGGCAGTGCGGGTCCTTTGCTGCGTTCCAATCACAGTCAGCCTTCATGATGCAGAAAAGCCCACCCAAGCTGTCCAGTCAGGAACAGAGCAGAAAAATCGCGATTCAAAAGATGGCGCCGCGACAGCGCAATGAAAGGCAGGACAAATCCGACAAAGAGGAACGGGTGTCAGTACCCTTCATCCTATTCTAGTCTCTACACTAATACGCGTTCTTAGAGCAAGAGCCTGCCAAACCTGTCGCAAGCGGAGTATGTCGGCACCTTCATTGCATTGGTATCTCTCTACTAATTGTGGATACAGAGGTCAGGTGCTCGGGTGACACACCGCGTTGTGCCAACTGCGAACGAGGCAACCTAGTCTGTGTCTACGATCCGGCACGACGAGATCGGCTCGGAGAGTACGTCCATGATCAAACATCTCTCACATGCCTCCTGATTGACCCTCCAGGGCAATGCGGCTGAACCAAAATCTCGTCAGCCTCCTTAGAGATCTAGAGGGGCGCGTCGACGAAGCAGACAAGAGGGTCATCAACCAAGTATTGCAAGATGTAAGTCTAAACACTCAACACCGCGATCTGTTGCAGTAGAAGGTCTTTTTTTTTTTAACACACTTCGTCTTTTCTAGGTGGAGGACGACCTCGTCTCTCTTGGATCCGTCCAGTCCATCAGGGCACTGGGCAAGAGACCGCGCGAGCAATCTTCAGCCGAAAAAGAGCCTGACAATGCTGACCGAGGAGAGGCGCTTGTAACAGCATCGGTCGGTTCGAACGAAGACCTTGATTTTCTTGACGAAGACTTGATGCGCAACCGCGAGGCGAGAGAGACCGGTTATGTAGGCCAGAACTCTGAGATACAATGGCTACGAAGCGTTCAACGTCAGGCAGAACGTGGGCATGCCCTCCCCCCCGGTCAGCCATATGGGCCCCCGGGCGCAAGTGTAGGAGCTATTAACGAACGGTCCGAGGCTATGCATGAGCGGAGGCAAAACATCAGGCCAGGCTCGATGCAACACATCACCGATGCGACCTTCTACCTCGACAGTGACGACATCGAGATCGATATTGCTGTCGACCCATACGAGATGCCGGATCCGGAAGTTGCTGAGAAGCTCTTCAATTGCTATCTGGATACAGTACATGGTACCTTTCCACTCATGCCCGCCAAATTTGACGATCAATTTCGCCGCTACGTCCAATCTCTAAAGTATCAGCGCCCGTACGAAGTCCCCCCAAAATGGCGTGCCACTATGAATCTGCTGTTTGCCATCAGTGCGAAATACTCTCACCTCATTGGGGCTGAATGGAGAGGGGATGAGAGAGATCACTTGGTCTATATGACCCGTGCAGTCCACCTTTTGCGGCTCAAAGATCCCGTCATGTTCATTGCAGCCCCCAGTATGGACAGGGTTCAAGCTGTAGGTATCTTGATATCGCAATCATCATCAAGTTAGCTAACCTATTGGCTCATAGACTGGCACCCTAGCTTTCTACTTCCTCGTAATAGGTCACGTCAGCAGAGCTTGGATCATGATTGGGCTTTCTATCAGACTCGCCTTGGCTCTCGGGCTTCATCTGCGCAACGAGGATCGTTCACTAGACGAAGCCAAAAAGGAGTCCTTGGCAAGGACGTGGTGGTGCCTGCACTCCATCGAGTGTCTCGTCTCATCCATCACTGGCCGCCCTCCAGTCGTTGGAAACGAAGACTGTACCATGTCCCTCCCACGATCCGGTCCTGTGTCTTCAGTTCGCGATAGCGATACGCCTAGACAAACTTCCCGCGTTCGAACTAGCTATAGCTCACCGCAAGCAAACACGAGTAGCAATGCCTCTGAGACTGGCGGAAGAAGTACCGAAGACAGCCGCTACCTGATCACATATATCAACCTGACTCTCATCTCACAGAAGGTTCTTCTCAAGTTGTATTCTCCCCGAACGGCTGTTCAGTCTTGGGAGGTAAGTCCAAATTCCTCTCTCCCTTGGGTTCCTCTCCTCACATATGACTGTCCTTTGGCCTTGCTAACTGTGGCAATTAAAGAATGTTCAAACGAGAATTACCGCATTACTCGACGAACTGGACAACTGGGTCAAGACAGCTTTACCACCTGACGACATGCGCCCCAGCAGCTGGGCGCAACGACCCGACCTCAATCGTGAGCGCTTCTTGCTCAGGATCTATTACTGGAGTACCAAGATTCTTATAACACGACCATGTCTCTGCAGGATTGAGAGACGAATATCATCCGAGAGCGGTCGGTCAGTCGATTTCAATGCAAAGATGGCCGAAACGTGCGTCTACGCGGCCCGGCAAATGACCATGTTGTTCCCTGAGCAACCAGACACAGCTTTCATCTACTCGCAGGGGCCCTGGTGGGATGTGATCCATATCAGTAAGTCTTGAGTTCCTCACATCATTCAACCCTTGCTGACAAGGATCGCAACAGTTATGCAGGCCATGGCCGTTCTTCTACTGGAAATGGCTTACGAGGGCCAACATCTGAAACACGAGAAAGCCGACATCCTGACGTGTATCAAGAAGATGATCCGCTGGCTACACGCAATGCAGGTCAATGATCCTGTTGCTTCCCGGGCTTATGATGTGGTGTACAAGATCCTGAACACATGTGCTCCTGGTTTACGCGACCAGGTGAAGGAGCTGATTGCCGACGACCAACCGTGCTCATCCCAACCACCTGTACGCTCTCAGGGTCCTACTGTACCATCTGAACCAGGGCCTGGGGGCACATCAGGGGATACGGGATATCCTGAAGGATCTTCACACGAGTTTTCACCTCCACTCATCCAGGGACAGTTCGCAAATCCCACTTACCCTTACCCTCTACCAAATCATCAACCGATGAATTTCGCTTTCGGAAACCCCTTCATCACGAGCTTCGATCAGGGCGCCCCTATAGTCGACATGCAAAATCTATGGTGGCAACCACCACCGTCCGGCAACCTAAGTCTGGATCCCTCTGATATGATTTTATCTCAGCAACAGCTCATGCAGCAGCAGATGCAGCAGCAAATGCATCAAGAGATGGAGGATTTCGGTTGGGCGGAACAGCTAGGTCATGATGAACGACTCGATAATGAGACTCGCTGATAGCGGGACCGGGTGACCTTGCGGTGAATGTATGCTGGCTAGCATTCACAGATCGGCAGTCAAAAGCACTCTGCTCCGCAAAGCATGAATCATGAAATTTACTGTTTCCTTGCCCCACGCCCACTCGGCATCAATAGATATTCGGAACGAGATGGGAACCGAGAAACTGAGCACTCTCCATGGGGAAATAGACGAGCAAAATACAGAGTACAATCTTCGCAACTCAGTCAAACCAGGGCACAATACACACTTTTCGCAAGTAACATGCATAACGTAAAGCACCACC
>LR132417.1:0-24069 GCA_900634815.1 Paradendryphiella salina | reverse complement strand
TTTGTTTGTTGCGGAGTCTGCCACAGAATGCCTGTCTTGTTTCCCTAGAGCCTCCATATGCTGAGGCTGCTCACGGTCTATGGATCCCTGGCTACCGACAACCGATTGGCCCATACTACCTTCTCCCACTCAAGAAAGAAAAGTTGTCACAGGTTCTTTAACTTCTCCTAGGCTATTTTTTTCTTTGTATTTTTACTTTCTCTCGATCTTCACTAAATTGCGCGCCGAGAAAGTAGAGACACGGCGCCAACAGACAGACATCGCGCAGTACGCAAAAGAAAAAATTGAATCGGGACAGACGACTCATCGGCATTGATCTCGAGATGAGACGGCTACAAAGTACAAAAGCCTGCGGCAGAAGTGTGCAAGCCATGTGATCCTCGATGCCATGGAGAGTAAAAAATGGATTGCGGAGTTAGAGGGAGAGGGCATTGCATTGGTGGACATGTCAAGGCGAGGGCTACGACGAAACGCGGAGGAAGAGAGTATAAGAGATGATTCCATAATTCTGAGAGCGAATAGTTGATCGGATCAAGGGAAAGGAGGGTATGCAGGGCTAGTTATACAGGGTGTGCAGTTCCAAGCGGTCAAAGTCGGTACGTTGTAATATAAAACACCGCGAAAAATACAACAAACGCTCTTGCACAATATGTATATACATATCTATAGATCCAGATCATCTATCAACTAATGATAAAGGGGCAGCTTTATGGGGTATCTTTTCGTGTTCACCGAGCCTGAGGTCCCTGTCCTACTCCACGTCGTCTTGCTTGTCCAATAGCATGTAAACATCTCCCAATAGCTTCTAGATCTCCCATCAGAGTGACATGCCCGCGATCACTAGATACAACGCCGCCCTTGACAACGCTATATCCGGTGGGCACCATGGCTGCGCGAGCTAATACTACGCCGTCCCCACTTGCGAATGCGAGCTCATCGTATACATCGGCGCGCTTGATCGCCTCCCTACTTTCTACCTTTGCACCGAACACTGTAGGTGTAGACTTCCCGTATATCAAGGCAATGGGCGGGTATGAGTTCGATGTAGTATGTTCGGGCCGATGCTCAAGCTCTTGTTTGAAGGCTTTGACCTCCGCGAGCGTGCGTGAGAGATACTCGACGGCTTTATCGTAGGGGATCGTAACATCGGTCGCAGGGTTGGGTTCTTTCGAGGTTTCGGCGCCGTGCTCGTGTCCCATCTGTGGGCCCATGCCTGCCTGTTCAGCACTTCCTTCTGTGACATTGTTCGCGGCATTGCGTGCCAGCTCCGACGGATCTTTAGCGGAGCTATTCTTACGGGGAGGGAAAGTCGGCAATGCGTGCGAGACGGCGTTCATCAGCCCGCTAACGCTGAAGGTACTGTCTTTAGGGGGATCGGGACGGGGCAAGGGCGCTGCTATGCAAGGCGAAAGACGACACTCTTTCCACGTGTTGACGTCAAAGAAGTCCACAGGGTATTCCTCCTTGGTATGTTTATTGAAGAAACACTTTCCGTCTAGAGGGAGTAGGGCGAAGGAAGTTCGAATGCTGAAGTTTACTTGGGCGGTCAGGACGCGGGAGGATAGGAGGACATCGTCGCCGTTACGAAAAGGTCCAAGGATATTGACGCATCGCTGCGGTACTCCAGCATACACTACTCCGGCTACGAGGTCTGGGCGCTGGTTGATGACATGGCGAACAATCAGACCACCTAACGAGTGTGCAATGACTGTAGCACCGCGTTTCTCTGGAGGCACCCTCGACTGGTTGCACGGTAACGATTCGAGGAATCGTATCATTTGCCGACTCAGGAAATGCGGTGAAAGTCTCCAGTCGTAGCCATAGTTGTGCACTCTGAGCTTTCCGTTTCTGGCGTTGTCGCTAGCCTTTAATCGCTTTAGAAGTCGCTTTGCGATATCGACAGGACCGATGTGGGTGAGCATTCCACTTGGAATTATGGTCTCGTGCATACGCTCATCGGCATCTGGATCCAGAGGTACCTCTAGGTCTACTTTTCGTAGATTGAGTCCGACCTTGATGGGTACCCACAGTTGTCGATGGGGAGGTTCCGCAGAGCGCAGAATCGAGCCGCGGTAGCCTCCTAATACGACCAAATCCCCTTCCAGTTCCTGCAAGGCCTGGGTGAAATAAGGTTGTGCCTCAGTATCGGCATCTCCGTTACGCGGCAGCTTTGGCTTCGCCCTCAATGAGTCGCGTCGCGATGCTGTTCCGGGAATGTTGGCGCGCAAGTTTGCTCGATGTGAAGGGCCGTCTTCGACATCGTGGGCTTTGGGCGCTGCACTAGAGTTGCGGCTTCTGAATAGATCGGTGCTAGAACCTAGATTAAAATTGGGAAGCGAAGGGCTGGGAAGCTTGAAGTTCGAGTCTTGCCAACTGTCTCGGATGGCCTTCAGCCTACTGTTGACCTGCTCCTGCACACTTTCAAAGCGCGAGTCATCGCCCAAGGAGGAAGCAAAAGACCTCGAGCGGTAGACGAGCAGCGAGCCTTCGGAGTTAGACCGACGCAGTCTAGGGGCCAGTCGTTCGCTCTGCCTGTGGGATAGCGGTGGAGAGAGCGTGGAAGTGCTGCTATCGCTGAATTCTCGTTGGGGAATGGGGGCCGTGTTGGGCTGTTGCAAGACATCAGGGCGGTTTCTTGACACGCTCCTAGAGTCTACGGGTGTGGACTGTTGAGTACCGTCATGCTGCGGTATGATTCGAGTTTGCGGGGCGAGGGGTAATGCATCCCGTTGTCGTCGATCGATGTGTTTCGGCCCAGTATCAAGCGATAGGGCCGAAAGGCTTGGCAGGGAAAAGTGTAGGTCTTTGTAGGACTTGGTGATAGAGATGGGTAGATTGAAGGGCATGTATTTGCGCATCGTCTCGCTCATGGAGCCACCCGAAGAAGCCCGCCGTCGGCCGTTCTGAAGGTGTTGACGTAGGGCGGCGCGATGGTCGCCCGGCTTTTCCTTGTGGAAAGTCTTTGGGCCTGCTCGCCACGGTGAAGGAAGGCGCGTTTGCAAGTGCGACTTTCGCTCACGCTCGTCATTGCTTGTCGTCTGGGTGGGTTGCGGTCTCACGTCTGGTTTTTGCGTGTCTTTGGGTGCATCTACACAGGAAACTGTCGCTCCTGTAGGCGGTGCCGCTGGTTTGCGTTCTGGGGAAGCTTCGGTAGCTTCTTGCCAGCCGTCGAAGAAGGCGCCATCTTCGATCGCGTCTAGGGCGGCAGCCTTCTCAGCAGCTGGGGTTTTGGGTGAGGTCAGACGGGTCTGCTGTTGACCTATGCTGACTCCTATCGCTGATTGCGCTGTCTCCAGCTCCAGGACGCGTTCTTCCGTCGTCTCGTCTTCGGAGGGAGTGAGGTCATCTTCGACGATGGATGCGAATTGGATCTCGGCGAGGGCATTTTGGCGGCGGGTATGATGACTAGGTGTGGTTGTAGTTGATTCTACCATGGTAGCAAGGGGGTCAGTGTTTGCATGGGCTGCAAAAGTGGCCGCAAAGTTGACTTGTCATGTTTACGGTACTTTGCTCATGCCGCTGTGTGGCAGTGTCAGCTTTCCGCCCACTGCCGAACGCAGCGAGCCTCCATGTCTCCATCCATCCTGGCCAGCCAGCCAGCCTGTCTGGACTTCTTGATCTCGTTCGACGAACGAAATCGACAGTCGCAAATGGGACTCGTCGTCTGGCAACGGTGTAATGACGGTAGGTGCAACGCTTTTAATTGACAGGCTCAAACGTCATACCACAAGTGTGTCATGCCCGTAGATCCCGTGCGCCCAGCCACAAGCCACCAACGCCACGCATGTGCCTTAGTCAGCCATGTCTCGCTGCAATCTTCTCCACCTACCGCAACTCTCGCACTGGTCGAGTTTCTCCGGACCGGCCCACAACATCTCTGAGACAAGGAAATTCCCTCAGCCGGAACATGTTGACGCAGGGCGCCAAATACGGCTGCAAACGTCCAGCTCCAGCGACGTGCACCGGCCGACTTATCAAGAGATGATTGCTCTTTGGCGCTCGACGCGAGAGAACCCGTAACGCACTCCACACACTGGCCACTGGGCCAAATGCTTGGATATCTCTGGTTCTGAACGTTAAACCTCTTCCGGCACTCACATGAAAGTTTACAGCCATGCAGAGCCTTTCCCTCTTGGACGCCCCGAACTCGCCTTCTCCCGTCCAATGCCACAACGAACATGCTACGCCAACATTAATTCGCGCACAAATTCTTATTTTTCTTCAATTTGTGGAGATGCAATCGTCAAACATTGCATTCGTAGCATTTCAATTCCGATATCATTTGCGGCTCCGGGCTTTTCCGTTGTTGTACATAAGCTAGCCTCGAGTGTAATGCATCTCAGGAACAAGTCAGCCGATCGTCATCCGACATCCACTCAAATACGCCAACTAATTGCGCATATGGTGTCTTATCACCAATTGAGTAAACAATTTCATCATGCGGGGGCACTTCGGGGCTAAACATCGTCATCAACACCAATACATGCTCGTATTAGGCCGAATAGTCGCCGTACGACCGACGACAAGCCAAACATTGACCGCCGGACGTCACGCAATAGCAAGCATTACATGATAGTTTTCTGCCGAATACATGCAACAGTAGGGGTCTGTATGCTTTAGTCTCCATACTAAGTGAAGGCTGTGTCCAAGGTTTACAACGCACGGATTGAAGTTGAAGTTCGACGCCGAACTCTGATTTATCTAAATAGAAGTTAACACCACCGACTTTTACCCATCGTCTTCAGCAAGGCTTCTTCGCCTCTTATACCTTATTCTTACAACCTACAATTTCTCCGTACCCTAACATTCGCCATGTCTTCTCTTCTCGTTCTGCCCGCACCGCTACCATCAACAAGCATCGCCTTGGGTCAGCTCATCACCGATCCTCTCGCAAACACATCAGCATCCCTCAAGCCATCAAGAGCACCAACCTCCAAGCAAGCAGCAACTCAATCAAAATATCAAGACACCATCATTCACGATGACCACGGCCGCTTTACCTCCACAAACTCCATCTCAACCCTTACCGGACAAGTGTCCGGCCCCCCCTCAAACCTTCTCACCCTCACCGCGGAGCAAATGTCGCATACAGCCCTCGACCGCCCAACCACCATCTTCAACCAGCTCCGACGCGACAGCACGACACGGGCCTTCCTGCGCAAAATGACGCAAAACGGCACGCCCGTTTACTTCGTCACCGGTCTCCAAACAGTGCGCAAACCCATGTTCAAACGCGCCGTCGTCCACCAAGGGTCTACAGCTAGTACCGAGGCTACTCCAGATTCCCCACATTTCCGCTTGCCCGTGAGGCGGGTAGACTCGGCCGACAACATCGCTTCTTCACTAAAGGACCCACAGCAGGAAGTCGTCCTTGCGGTTGAGCTTCTCAAGCTCAAGTGTCGTGTTGGTGCGACGAATGAGCCGCATACTATTTCTGATATTGATTACTCGTGGAGTTATCATGGCTTGGAGGAGGAGGAGGAGGATGAGTTGGAGCAGCTTTCTATTGGCTTGGGTAAGGCTTTGGGGGCTGGTGAGTTTAGGGCTCTTGCTGGTATGATGGTGGACGAGCGTGCCACTGAGGAGAGGTGGGGTAGGAGCGAGGAAGACTCCGATGATGGTGGTATTGGAGGATTTTAAGGCGGAACGTGAGAGATACCTTACGACAGATTTATGTTTCATGCTTTTCTTTGCTTTTCCTTTCCGTTTCTGCACATTGAAGGCATTTTGCGACATGGCAACGCGGTCAGTACAAGGAACAAAGAAGGATAACCTGGATGTAGAAATGGGTTTGAAATGGCTTACAGCGAATCGTACAGTTATGGCATGGTATATGGCGTTTTAGGTAGCGATCACCTTGCTCTCATAAATAATCTCAGTGGTTGAGCGTCTTCATACAAGTCTCATGCAAGGCCCTGTCCATTTCCATCGCAAAGGTCAGACGGGTTTGGAAGAGCTCCATGCCTTAAACACACATATCGTTAGTTGTTGCGACATCATGCAAACCGCCACCTATAACCCAAAGGCCCTGCTAAGCTCCGCAATGTGGCTAGGACTACTATCCTTTTTTTGTCGCCCTGCCAGGCGAGCTGTTTCTTAGTTGATGTCGCCCTTTTACTACAACCATCATCTTCCGTCTTGTTCACTATCTTGGCATCTACGCCTTGCGGAGCCATCAGTTCCATGCGTATGGCTTGAGGGTATATGTCCGCTTGTGAGTGACCCCAGAATTCCTGAATGGGACTGTTTTCATGTAACACCTCCGAACGGGACAGCTGTATTGTCTAGTGAGACGTTGACTTCGCGATAACCAAGGTATGCAGAGTCGTGTTTGTCCAACGAATCCTGTGAATTCTTATTAATTCCGCTGTTTGAGTCTTTGTATGAAAGAATCGCGATGTGTTCAGCATAGAAGAAACGCGTTTGCACGAAGAGAACTGACTGTTGTTTGTGTGGGAGCAGAGTGCGGATGATCTGGCACCTTGTTACGGACT
The DNA here is from genome assembly GCA_900634815.1 of Paradendryphiella salina. Taxonomy (NCBI): domain Eukaryota; kingdom Fungi; phylum Ascomycota; class Dothideomycetes; order Pleosporales; family Pleosporaceae; genus Paradendryphiella; species Paradendryphiella salina. The sequence continues at coordinate 17,575 of LR132417.1, read as the reverse complement.
GGGCTTGCATCGCTGTTCTTTAGTGTAGCGTAGTATGTGTAATTATATGTTCAACGGTACCAAAAATACTTTGCAGCGATCCAGAGGGTTTGGTATGGGGTGTGGCTGCGGTCTCAACTGCTATAGGACGGCAAGTATTATAGTGCTGCTATAGAGACAATCTGGGTTGTCCTACCAGTGGGTACATATCATGGGTTTCAATGGAAACTCTTGCGTCTCGAGATGGATTGAATTGGCCGGGCGTAGTTGAGTCGTGGTAATATCGTTCAATTGCAGTAATAGAGCAAACCCTCCGTATGGAGAACACCCTCAAATCCCAATTATCTGGGAGCTAAACTGCGGCACCTACTTGTCGGAGTAGAAGAGTGATGGATTGGTATCTATAAAGGTGTTGCCTTTATGCTGTAGGCGCTAATCCTATCTGGAAGGTAAACATGATGTAGCTCAGAAGGTGGGATACTGAGATTGTCCTTTCCTCAACACTACTAACGCACTGGAGGACACATCAGATTCTCCAGATAGTGAAGTGTTTGGGGGCACGAGGTGGGGCTTCTGAAATGGACTCAGTGACAACGTACACCGTCTTGTCGTGCCATAGTTGAAACATGTAAGCAGGGGGTGGTAGTAGTATGGGGTCTCATGTATGAGTGTATTGATGTGTGTGTAGATGTGTGTATGTACAAGTGTGTGTCTGAGCTCTTAAGTGGTCGGACGCATTCGTCATGGCTGCAGGGCGGTCATGTGATGTGGTCCTAGGCTTACAAAACGCTGACACGAATTTGTCCCGCCTACTTGACTTTGAACAGGAAAATACTGGTGTAGTGTTTGTCGAGAGTTGGCCCAGTGTGATGACATCTCAGGATTCTGAACATGCTAATTTGCTACCTCGCTGTGTAATCAAGCGTAGGGTGCGCGCTCGCGCGGACGGCTGCAATTCTGCCGGCGGGATTCGGCAACAAGACGTGTCACCTTATGTGGATTAGCTTGCTTGACACTTCCCCAGAACGATAGGTACCCGCTGATCTCTTTAGACGTCACCTCGGCATTTTCCACCACCATCTTCGATCGCGTCACCAATCGCTCAGTCTACTTCATCCGGATCATATAAACCATCAACGTTCAGGTAGAAATCCGTTCCATCCTTCTCAGGCTTTCTGCAGCGAAGCGAAATTTCGAGCTCAGTCTCGTTACGAAGCTGGCTTCATTTAGCGCGCGTATGCAAGCATATGTATCACGTCACGGTATCGGTCTTTCTAATTGGCTCATTAAGCGATGATGCGCAGTGAAATCCTGACATACTGAGAATATTGTTCTGCCAGGGGTGTAGGAATGCGGGGCTTCGTCGAGCTCACTGCCTTTGATGCCGCTTCTGACTCGGAGCTGCGCCATAGGGGCGAGGTAGGCTCTCTCCTCCAACACCTGGCGAATCATCTTCGCTTGTCGAGCAAGCGTTCATTTTGGCGGATGAGCGTAGTCGATCACGTGCTCGCTCGCATTCAATTGGCGTGCAGGGGATGTAGACACGCTAAGCTGTACTGCAAATCTCTTGGTACTTCTTCCATTCGATGTACCAGTACCAAGAACTCATACTTTGGTACCGAAGTGATGATGGTCAACGAAACTGTCTCGCACTACTAGCATGCCAGACGCTTGAGAGTACGTCTAGTCATATCACTTCGCTACCAAACTATAACCTACGATATCGACACCGCTGACATTTCCAAATAGATTGAGTACCACCCAGGGAGGACCCCGCAGGCACACAGTATCATGAGCTGTAAGGGCCGTGCCATCAGAAGAACATGATTGCCATTCAAAACGTGCGACCAGTATTTGGAGCCCAGTAAGTCCCGTCGGTGCCTACGGTTTTACCACGGAGGGTACAGTCTCCATCTTGCAAGCAAGTTGGAAAGCTCATCCAGGCTCTTCAATTGAGCAATTTGCGTCCTGCGGTAAGCGAATTCAGCACAGGACTAGTCGAGTTCAGACACAGGATGTGGTTGCTCTTGCGTGTTGCACATTGATCAAAATTGCGAACAGCAGGGTCGTCGCGCCTCGCATGGTGCGATTCGCAAGCCGCGTCTGCTTAAATCAGCGAGCACAGCTCTCTGCGCATAGTGAGTCATGTATGACCTTCTGAAGATCAGCCCATCTATGATCGCTCAGCAAACGGTTCCAGCCCGAAAGCCGAGGATTTTCGGCTTGCAACCGATGCCGCAGCTTCTGCAAGTACCAATCGGGGGGCTTGCCTCGCTTCTCTGTTATGTGACACGCGCCTCCTTAGCGGCTGTCCATAAAGCTCGCTTGGCATTACGACCTCGGGAATAGCGCCTCGTTTCGAAAAACAAGAGATTCCTGTAAGGCTATCGCCTTTATATCATCAATGTATTGGCGCCTTATGAACGTTTTCGCAGCGGCCAATAACCTTGCTTGTTCATTGCCAGAACTATGGCCAACGAAGCAGTGCGACTGTTCAATCTGACTACCTCCCACAGAAGTATTTGTCTTGCAATGTAGCGTAGAGACGCTATCATGCTTTCGATTGATTTAGGCACCATTGATTTCAAGGGCACTTTTACGCGAGTGTACGACACGTCGATTATTTGGAATCATCTCTACTCCGATCAGGGATCGCCAAAAATTGTTCCGCACTGCAGCTCGTATCCCGTCTCCTACCTCCATCACTATTTGTACGATTTGCTTTCAGTGGGTTATAATATGCGACTAAAATATTAGGAAAAATACAGGCGCTTTGTACATTCAAAGCCATCAAGGCTTACCATACCGCAACCACGTCGGGACTACAATTGGAAGCAGTCTGAGAACCCAAGTTTCATCTCAACAACCTTTATTTCAACAGATACCCCCTGAACATATATTTATGGGCTGAAAGCACTTGGGGTTCCGCGGCTGTTTTCCTGGCTAGCTGGCTCCAAAATTCCCCGATACTTTGGAAAACTAGTTGCTTCCCTGGAAATGTCAGGCACTGAAGATGATCAGTATACTGGACGCTTGCGTACACAACTATGGTACGTTGGTAGCCTCACTGCGTTCAACATACTTGGTATCATTGAGCATCTCGCTTAGCGTGAATTATTAGCAAGAACTGGTATACCTGGAGTCGTAAATAGTACGTGTGGCTTTAGTGTGGACCTCTGAAACGAGTTGACCGCAGCATCAAAGAGTTAGGGTCGAGCACGGCTTACAGTGCAGGCCCTCCACCACGATGCCGAGCGATAGTAGGTCCCTGCTTCAATAGCCAGTAAGTGGCCGCCAGAATCCAACACTTCTATCTTGGTCGCATGATTGCATTCTTTGCATTCTTTCAATGCTAGCGATGGTCAGCCGTGTACAAGGCGTACGGACTATGTCCCGCACTTAGAAACCTTTGCCACGCACCAAGGCACAGTCTTGCCAAGATGGATGTCGGCCCCACGCGAAGAACGGTTAAGCAGATGCCGCAAGGTGGACGCGTCACATTCACTCACACATTGAGACCCTGATCAGATGGATCGCCGCAAGCCACCGTAGAATTGACCCCCTGTTACTCGCTTAACAAGTCAAATTGACCACAGACACTCCTTATGAATGTCAATATAAGCGATTGATAGGAGTGTAGAATCGATGTGAATGGCGCTGTACCTAAACGACGGAAACGCTCGAACCTCTGAGGTGTAGCTCACAACAAGGATACATACATGCCGCCAAACTGCCCACGTAGAACAAAGCCCAGCTCGCCCAGGGACTGCATCTTTCAACTACGCCGCACGTCAACATGATACCCATGCCAGTCCAGGCCGTTCGTTGTTTGCTAGAATTTAGGGCTGTGCCTTCAGGCAATGTAGCATGCTAGAGTGGTGCGAGCCAAGTCTCCTAACCGATCTTCTGGGACTTTGGTCGTATCGACCGATCATTAGCATTCTTTCGAATGCGGGAGCATAACCTCCTCAGCGGAGCTAGAGGCGTAGTCGTGCACTCGCTATTTCATCTGATCTATATTATATATCCATGTCCCTACCGGTGTAACAATCAGACTCAGACCTCAGACTTCCAAAGAACTTCGCCAAAAATTGTCATTGCTGTCACTAGGGCACAACCAATCGTGAACCTATTCAAGATCCACATACATAGTCACCCATGTACGTTTGTACGAAATTTCATGATCTCTGGTGTTGTTGTTGACTAGATACCAGTTTCAACCCAGGCGACATGAATCAACGACGTGTCCAGGCGCTTACTTCAAGCCCTTACCAGTATGTGGGAGACTATTTTGAATCTCAAGAGCTATCCAGATGTAATTCGCATGAACAAACAACCTCGGAGCACGGCCAGGGTCCATTCGGCGCACAAGTACCTTTCCACAACTTTGGTAGAGAAACATCAATCAAACGATCACCAAGTGCTCCCATGGATGTCTTTGATCCCTGGGTGCTTCCAGCACCCCCATGTGCCAGCCCAATTTCGACGAACTCTTCCATCAGTCACCCTGAGAGCGTCTCTACCCCGCCTTACACAAGCCTGCCTATATACGACGCAGTCGAACCAGTCTTTCACCATATTGGAGACACCCCAGTCGGTCAAAACACTTGGGCAAATGAGCCTGAACCTCTTTGGCGACCCAGCTACTCCGAGCCGACCACATGGGACTCACAAACGTTGGTTCTGCCCTGTCACGGTGGCCCAACCTACGAACAACGCTCATTGCAATTGACGCCGAGGTTCCTTACACAGCCCAATACCTCGGCTTCTACACAATACATGGCATACCACATGTCATTGCAGAATTTGCATCACTCCACGGCTCAATCTTTGAGCTCCGCAAATGTTGAGGTGGAGAATCTCAGTAACAAGGGAGATGATAGCGACGGCCAAAGCGACTCTGATTCCGATCTCTCTGATTCTGATTCTGACTTTTCAGCCCATAAACTCTCAAACTCAGCCTCCAAGAGAGTTCGAGCGAAATCGAACGTTTTCAGGCTTGAGAACTGGCCAGCTATCCACGACTCCATGGATGGCACGCTTGAACATCGCGCCTACCAATGCCATCAGGTAATCGGAGGCAAAGGAGGAAAAGCCTGCCGAATACGATTCAATCGACCAGAACACCTCCGTCGTCATGTAAGGACTGTGCACAGCGATATGAGGGACTATATTTGCAAAGTACCAGGTTGCCACAGGCCCTTCTCCCGAAGTGACAATCTCCGCGAGCATTATTGGACGCATTTGAGCCGTGGTGGTAGACAGGGTACGAACAGAAAGATGTCTTTCCAAGAAATCAAGATCATCCTCGGTCCTAAGCAGAAGCAACTGGCTAGACGCCTTAAAATGAAGCTCAACAAGCAGAAGCAAAAGCACGGAATGAAGTAGAAGCCGTGGGGCAGCGTTATTTGATTGACGAAGTTGCACGATGCTGTGGGTGTATTTCCTTTCGGTTCTGGTTTTGGGTTCTCGACCTATATGGAGTTTGGGGAGACAAATGTCAGCCGTGTTTAGGCATATTTCTGTACCATTTCTCTTTTTCCCATGTTGTTCATAGATCTCTTCTTGCCGAGTACGCCTTTTTAAATGGCATGAAAAGTCCGAGAGAATTCAAGCTCCAGCCACACACATACTGGGACAACCCCGCGCTCAACCGCACCCTTGCAGAGGCGCCAAGATACCTTGTAATCGGAACATATAATTGGATTTCGCTATAGAAAGCGCTAAAGTCATTACCGACACCCTCCCGTTAGTGGAACTAGCACCACAAGAAGCACCCCTTCGTCAAAATTCGGGCGACTCCCTTCACTGAATCCATAGTAGCAAGCTCTCTAACACTGCAATTCCTGCCATTTTTGCTTGTTGATCATGAAAGGCAGTGAAAGTCTGATCCGACTACACGCTAATGCAGTATCCTGAAGCCGGACCCCTTCATCAAATATGCACGGAAGGCACTGACATCGGTCAGAAGATGAAGTGTAACCAGTTACCTATCATCGCGGACAAAGATTGGGGGTACCCAAATTGATGCCTGGCAACGACAGGGGGTCAGGTTATAGCGAGCTGCAGGTGCTTCACTGACGGCTAACGCCCGTTTGGCTGGGTATCTAGTAAGTTGGTGGTAAGTGTACAGAGCGTAGAATGCAAGGTCCCACCTTGTAATTCAAGAACTTTCTAGACTTCAACCAGGAATGGGTAGGGAAACTAGAATTTAGTGTGCACTGACCACGTTGAAGGCTGTCTGCTCGACAACTTCATGTATCAGTGTCATACGATGCAAGATCCGAAACGTGATCTAATGCGAATCGTCTCGATCCAGATCGTAAAACCTGCACTGGTATCTTAGCCTTATCCTACTAGAAAGAGAGGACTTAGCTTTCCCCGACCAAAGGGAAGCGAGGTTAGGATCGATGCGATGCTGATTTCGGCCTTGCATCCGAGAGTTCTTGTCTTCGGGGAATCCGTTGAAGACACCCCCCCACAACTCCATCTATGGATCGACCAACAAAAGACGCAGTGAACGCGAGAACACTGGCTAGCACTTACAAGTATCGCACCGCTCTCGAGAGCCTATAGCAAACCATCACACTTTTCCCGCGCGCCACAGCGCTTACACTAGCCAACCATAGAGCGGCACAGGCGCACAGCAAGCCAACGTCCGGCGCAACGACCTTTTTTAGATTGAATCGGAGGGGCTCACCCGCCTTCAACGCCTGAGCTACGGGCGGAGAATGCATGCGGACCGCTTTTGGCCTAAGGTCTACACGAAGCCGTCTTACAAGGATGTGCTTCTTGAGATTATGCCACGGAAGTCATTTCATCAACGACAGCTTCGCTGACATTGCGGTAGCTAGACGGACACTATCGTCGAATCCCGTGATTGAGGGCTGCAGGGGGAACGAAATGCGAAGACCCGCGTAAGTGTTTTGTCGTGGACTCGATCGTACGAGAAATTTGGAGAACGCAGTTCCAGCCCGCACTCTGGTATGCATCGATGATTGATAGACTATCTTCTTCTCTAAGTTACACAAAGACTCTTCTGTCTAAACAAGATGAGCTAAGCCAAAGCCTACGCAGCAACTTACCATCCCTAGATCCGAGGACGCAAAAAGTACACAACACAATGGTACCAAATTAGCCCTACCCAGAGAGAAGCCAACATCCAGCAGATGATCTTCATGTAAGCCATTTTGCCCCCAACATACGTCGTCTGTGCAGATTTGAAGGCACACGCGGCATCCTCATCATGCTTATCCAAAGCGATCTGACCGCATATATGCAGCTATCCGCCGGGATGAAATCCCACTTCCCCATATTCAATCCTTTTAGGGCCGAATACACAAGCACATGGCGATTGGCTGTGAGCTTCCCGACGGCCCAACCTCTTCTCGGCCCGAATGCGTAGAAGGGCGGGTGTTCAAATAGAGGCGGGTACCGAACGAAGTCTCAAATGATCTGTGCCTCCCACTAAAAGAACGGAGCTCACAACTCGAATCGAATCGAATAATTCAAACCATGTTCTCCTACCTCCGCTAGCAACAGGTGCTGGAGGGTGATCAGTACCGCCAAAGGTATGTTATATCACCTCGTGTCGCTCCTTCATTGAACTGAAATTCTTTTCTTTGACGCAGACGCACGCTAATCGCAGCTTCCGCTGTGGCTTCGGTGTCTGCCATGGGTTTACTGTTATGCGGTCACGTCATCCACCTTCCTTTGTGCTTGTAGCATGGGTTGCATGATCAGCAGCCTTTTTCTCCTTTGCAGAAAAGCGGCCTCGAGACGCACCTTCAACAAAAGAATGAAGCCTTTGTGTGGAAGTTCACCAAGCCTTTTGCTACTTCTCAGTTACGCTTGCAGAGAAGGCAGCCCACCGTTCGACGGCCCGAGCAGAGGCTGTGTGAGGGCCCGCAATATCCACCGGTGATATCTCGTCTCTCATTGATCCAGTCTTCTAGGTATCGCGCTTATTAACAAGAGAAAGTGGACTGTGTGCCTTCCGGCATCCATCCTGTCAACTTTGGATCACTGCTTAATAATAGAACCAACATCTGTTCTTTGTAGTTCAGGCGTGATGGATGGAGTTCATTGTCCTTCCTTCACCGCATCCGCTTCTGCTACCTAGGTGCTCCACGCTCGTAAATCCACTTGGGCGTTCATGCAGTGCCGCGCACTCCGCCTCCACACCTCACCGTCCCCTTATTGCTCTTTCCAGCCCACCACCTCAACGCCTGAGCATACCAACATCACCTTTCTTGCGGGGAGTCCAAGTTTAGATCAGAGTGGCGTTTTGCGAATTTCATTTTTGTTCTAATGTATTCGATCCTATTGTATGTGCTCGATAAGCGACCATGCAGAGATGCGCCTGGCATTACGTTGCATTGCATTGGAACGATGAAGGTTGCATAGCGGTACCTTGAAGCCACGAGGCCCTCACCGAAGGGGCACATGCGCCTGCATCTCAAGCACTCATCGGTGTGTTGCGTTCTTCACGTGCCGCTATCCGGCATGTGAGTGGTGCAGAAAATGGATAACCGATCCACAGGCTTCGGACCTCTCATAATCCGAAGTCTCCAACGTGCCTGGAAGGGATGTTTCCTGCATGGTGAGATCGAGTCGTAAGTTGAAAGCCTTGACGCCGTGTGGGGTCTCTTTGATTGCAGTGTGGGTAGCGTAGGAAAGCGATAGACGGTACCTGAACCCTTCGCGTCTCAAGCAAATGCGAGAAAGAAATGATAGTTTGCGGAAAATCCCTCCACTACGAACGATTAACTGATAGAGAACTCCATATCCTTGTATTTTGCTCTGCTCTGAAGAGACTCCCCTCCCAGGATGCCATCTACATAGACGGTATGCGCTATCACATATGTTCCGTTGTCTTAGGGCCTCACAACCGTCGGGAGAGCGGAACCAAAACAGAACACAAACAACGTCATCACAGCGGACTTGCTTAGGCGCTGGTTCTACGCATCCGTTCGCTGTTTTCAAGACGTATCCCTCGCACTCTTGGCATCCACTGAGCAAAGCTCACGATATTGCGGAGTAAGACTTCCGCCTCCACGAACTCTCTTCCTTTGTTTTTCGGCTCGTCCTCATTTTTCGGTGGCAGACGGTCTTCCGCATGAAGCTTTTCGTAATTTGCCAGTATGCGCCATTCCTCTCATAAGTGACCATGGTACCAGTCAGCTTTATAGTACTGTCAGTTCTGCCATGACGAAACCCAACATCTGTTCGTCCAGCGGTGGTGCCCTTTTCTCTTATTCCGTGGCGATAGTCCATGTATTTAAACTTGTGACGTCAATAATAACGTAACTAGAAAAACAATAACCCCAGGATGGAGACACAATGACATGTATTTTTGAATGACTTATCACAATGTTAAGCAGGAACTCGAGATCCCGTTGTGCTTCTCAGAATGATGTGGACGATCGCTTTCTGGTACACCTATTCTGAAGAGCGCGAATAACCCGACTGAAGAGAGAGGACATTTTCTGATTGTAACAAGCCTAGTAGAGCATATATTCGGTCGCGGGGATCCCTAGCTTGTCTCTGCCAGTCCATGTCGATGAGATCGTCGAGAGATATTGCTTGGGACTTTTGATAACTACGATAGACCGGGGAGAAGCGCCAAACAGGATGATTCATGGGATTCCATATGATTCTTTTCGAATATTCATTTGTGTATTCCAAGGCCTTTAGGAACTCCCTCAGCGATATCTTTCCATCGTTACATCGAAAAATTGACTTCTCATATGCTACAATATCTTGCTGGACCGTCCAGGCCCGCGTCCATCAAGCGTACCTGGGCAGAACCGGGAAATAAAGCATTTTGGTTGGAGGCTGCCCCAATATGTTATATCTCGGTCGTATCTTCTCCGCAAATCTCTCAAGTCCATCCCGGGCATGGTATTGGAACCTTAATCGCTGTGATGCCGAGAAAAGTTTGGATGTTATGACGAGTTTTTGATTCTCCAGTTCCAACGAGGCCTCCCCACCTTGCCAACCCCCCCCCCCCCAAAATACACATGATAAGGCTTTGTAAGCGGGTTGCGCTGGTATAAAATCGCTAACTTGAAGTGGGGCTTTCAAAGAGTGTTAGAGGTGACATCTCATCGTTGTCCGGCTAAAGGTTGGACTGGATACTCACGAAGAATTACGACAACGATATGAGACAAGAGCTAGTCTACATTTGACGTATGACTATAGATAGAAGATGACGGGGCGTGTGAGATGAAGGTAGATTTTCTTCTTACTTAGCCCATGAGTTGTAACTGATCCGTTGGCGGCCACCTTGTTTGCGCAAAACTTAGACACCTCTTGATACTTTGCAAATACTTCCTCGTCATCTCATCACTCATGATATGCGCCGCATTCTTGTCGCTCTCATGCAGCTTCTCCCGTGCACTTCTCTCGTGGATACCCACCATGGTGACACCGATCGGCCACGCCGCCTTACCGATGCTGAGCCGGAGGTATCCGTCGTTGGCATCGACATAGCGACGTTCCTGAGCGGCGTGCACAATCTCTACAACAGGCTCAACGATACTGTCTGGTAGATCGAATTTCTCCAACTTCTTGAACAACGGCCGCATGTTTTCTCTGGCTTGGGCCATGGCGGCGTAGGCCTGCTTGCCTTGGTAGCTTTCTTTTACTTCGGGGTCTCGACGCAGAAGAGTCGTGTCCCATTCCTTGAGTATCATTGTGAAGTAGCTTGCCAGTTGCCGGAAGAGGAATTTTCGGCCTTCCTCGTCCTTTGGTACTTGGAGATTGACCTTCATGTCTTTCTCTGGTACTAGTTGTAGGGTTGTCGGGATCGGGCCGTCTGTCATGATGGCTGCCAGGCTGTCTGCGCCAACACGCTTCTTGTATCGTTTCAGGCGTTGCCTGTGTGTCTCTCCGAAGAGCCGCGCGGGCTCGTCGAGGGCTCTTAGCTTGGCGACCAGCTCTTCGTCGTCGATGTCTTCGTCGTCAGGCACCGGCGTACCTTCTTCGTCACCTTCCTTCTTCTTTGGTGGTAGGTCAGGTAGTCCCAGCCGCTTTCTTCGCCGCCTTTCTTCTGCCTCTTCCTCTTCTTCTCGTATGCGCCGTGTCTCCTCGGCCATGCGCATGCGCTTCTCGCGTCGCTCGGCTTCCCTCTCCGCCTCATCTTCTTCTGCTTTTCGTTTCTTCTCCAACCGCTCTTGTTTGGCCTTTTCTGCGGCCTCTTGTTCGGCGATATATGCGGCCTGTCGTTGGGCTTCGATTTCGCTGCGCTTGAGGTACTTCCTGTCTTGCGAGCCAGCAGGCGCACTGCTCTCTTTGCCCTTTTTTATCTGGGCAGACATGAGTTTTGCGAAATCCATGGCGGCGGGTATGCTTTGGATGTGTTTATGGTGGACCTGGTATTGCGACAAGAGCATGGAGTTAAATTGAAGACGTGGGAGGCCGTCATAGGTTTGGCGCGCGGTAGTTCGGTGCGGAATGGCACTAGTGGAAGCTCTCCGCGTCGCGTACCTTCACTTACTCCTGCACCTGCTCCGTCCTTTCGTAAAAAGCACCTGACGTCACCGTCGCGACATCTTCTCATAGTTCCGCACAGTCGCACAAAGCCAAACTAGCCACGGCAATTGAGAATTGTCATATTCACCATGGCTGCTCCAGCCTCGGCCAAGATTGACCGGCAAACAACGACGCCTTTCTTGTTGCGCCTCTTCTTCAAACAAGGCTCATTCCACAGGTATGTGTCCCTCCGACTCGGCTCGGCCAATATACTAAAGGTATCAAGACTAGATGAATTCGACCCAGCCCTTCCCCGCCTCCCAACAAACGTCCAAATCTACACATGGCAGAGTTGCAGTCTGCGCGAACTCTGTAAACTGCTGCTCAGCGCAGTACCGAGCATGTTGCCACAGCCTTATACCGGATCACGCATCGCCTTTCGACTAGTATACCCAGATACCCAAGGTTCAACCCGCCCGGGCATGTCAGGACGCTTCATATCTCGAAACATAGGCTCCGTCATTGTTGGCGCGCCATCGAGGAACGAGGATACAGAAATGGTGGGCGAGGGAGGAAGCGTGGCGGAAGCCCTCAGGCAGTTGGACGGCGATCCGGACAAAACTCTAGCAGATGTCAAGTTTCTCATCGGCGACTACATTGCATGCGCTATCCTTCCACCGTTGCCCGACGGCACTGTGCCAGCGGTGCCTCCACCATTGGCCGTGCCAGGCAGGGGGCCGCCTCCAGGCCCATATGGTGGACGAGGAAGGGAAAACGGCTTTGGTGGCCGAGGCGATTGGGGCGGTGGTTATGGAAGGGGAGGAAGAGGTGGCGGCGGCAGATTTGACGACAGGTTCGATGACAGAAGACTAAGCGGAGGAGGTGTACCCTCTGGCGAATGGAGAAGAGGCGAGGCGCCGCCGGACCGAGAGTCAGGCTTTGGTAGAGGAAGAGGACGCGGTGGCGGAGAAGACTGGCGCGACCGAGGCAGAGGTAGAGCAAGATGGTAACCACGTCCCAGAGATCTGGTCCTTTCGGCCCATTCAGCCCCAAGCGGTACCCCGAAAGCATTTAGTCCATCCTGCTTCCCGACGACGGAAATACCTAGGATTAGATCCACCTGGGCGAAATAACCCTCTAGGAAGGCGTGGATTGCATGGGCAATACCCCGAAAATTGTGGGCGTTGCAGCTAGATGGCTCTATGGCTCGATAGCTTGATATGCGTCATCAGGCCTCAAGGCGCGTTGCTAATGGTAGTGTTGAGCGCACAAGTGCGGATTGTAACTTATGACCACAGCGTTGCATACTGTTGGGAGTCTGAACAGCCCTGAAAGATGCACGTGACACTCGTAGGTGCGCAAACCAATCCAAGTTCCTAGTCTAATGGGTTGGTCAGCCTGGTTGTGGTGCAGGCGTCAAAGTGGTCCCTTCCTTCTTAATCGCGTGAGCACGTGCGGGGCAAATAGCAGAGCCTGACCTCATCCAATCGCCATTCCTCCCCACCGACACCAGCAGCACTCTCTCCATCTCTTCCCACTGAGATCGCCTCCTGCACAAACAAGTGTCCTGGACTTTCATTATATTGTGTCGCCGTCATGCACGAAATTGTGACTTTGCAATTTGGCAAACAGAGCAATTATCTTGGAACGCACTTCTGGAATACCCAGGTAAGTACACAACCCATGTAGCCATCACATGCAGATGCTCTCATGCCCGGCCATGCTGCAAATGCTCCACTGCGCGTTCGCTGCCAAGGTGTCGTTGGAGAAGGCTACTCGTTAATGCTTTAGATCACCGCTTCACGCGCAACATCATTTGCGATGCCCTCTCAAATTTCTCCATATCATTTTTGACTCATTCGTAGGAATCCTACTTCACATACCCACCCGAGGCTGAGTCGCCTATCGACCATGACATACTTTTCAGACCAGGCGTTGCTCCCGATGGCTCTGACACTTTCACCCCACGTACCTTGATATATGATCTCAAAGGTGCTTTTGGAAGCATGAGAAGGATTAACGCGCTGTACGAGGCCGAAGATGACAGAAGCATCTTGGACCAAACCGGTGTTTGGCCTTCCAAGCCCATTGTTCAGCGCGCAACTGAGACCATCCCTCAATCTGCATACCAGAAGCACCTTGACGCTGGTCTCGAGCCGCCCCCACTCGACACAGCCTCTGTTCGCTACTGGTCTGATTATAGCCGTGTCTACTATCACCCCAAGTCCATAGTTCAATTATCGGAATTCGATGTCAACGACAAACTTATGCCGTTTGAGGACTGGGATGTGGGTATGGAACTCTTCGAGAAGCTTGAGAGAGAAGTAGACCTGGTCGATCGAGACCTCCGTCCGTTTGTCGAAGAATGTGATGGCATCCAAGGCCTGCAAATTTTCACTGGTGTCGACGACGCTTGGGGTGGCTGGGCTTCAGGATGGCTCGAAAGACTGAGAGATGAATATGGGAAGATGAGCATTTGGACGTGGGGTCTTGGTGATCACGGTGCCAACAACACAATCCCAAGAGTGCGCCCGTTACCATTGCCGGTTGAAGGCAGAACCACTAACGTTTAGTAGGAAAAACGGCTCAAACAGATCACCAACTCAGCACGATCACTTCAAGTGCTTGGCGAACAGTCTTCACTCTACATACCGATATCAAATACCCCCGCTAGACTGCCAAGCTACCTGAACTTTGACGCATCATCGTCATGGCACATTGCTGCTCTGCAAGCCGTAGGAGTGGAGAGTATGACCATCTCTTCTCGGTTGAGGACCACCTTAGGTGGACGAGGTACACTCCAAGACCTAGAGAATACCATCAACAGTACTGGAAAACGGCGTATAGCAAAGTTGGAGATGAGCATTGCAGACCCAGATGTCCTCTCAAACAAAGCTATGGATGCGGCGGAGTCCGCGGCGAAGGTTGGTTCGATAACATCAAGACAGACTAGCGAAGTCGATAACTGGCTGGCGAACTTCGACATTGATGTTTTTAGCCGCGACTACCCTGTGGCTACGGGCCGAGCAAAGAAAGAGCATGTTTTTGGCAGGGCCGAGGCATCCCGCGGAGATTGGACTTTGTCTGAAAACAGTGAGCGCGATCCCCATGACAGGTGGGATAGCGGACCAGCATTACAAAGGTATGTGTTCGATGTGTATCTTTCAATGAAAGAAGTTCCAACCTCTGGGAACTATTCAGTTGGCAGGCAGTTCTTCCCAGCTGCATGACGATAGCTCTGTATCACTCATTTCACACAGTTTAGACAAGACTACATAATATATGCTAATACTCTTCAGATTCACTGCTCCGATCCTTTTCCCGGTACTCGACAGCTTTCCAAAATCCATCTTCGAGGTAGCATCCGGTCATCCTCAAAAGCTTGCCGTTCATGCTGGACTTACGACAAGTACTGCCGTGGCGGATCAAATACGAGCAGTTGAGCAGATTGTGAAGCGGCTGGTCAGCATCGAAGAAAGAGAAGCTTTATGTAACGGTCTCCAAGTCCTTGCAGAAGAGTACGATGAGGGTTGGGACAGCGGCTCTGAGAGCGATGATGACGACTAGTCGCCTCACTATCTGCGCTTTGCTCACCTTCTTTTAACATATCCCCCGCTGCGAATTTTCTTTCTTCGTGTAGCGCTACTTCTCCCAACCTGAATCACACGGCATACATCCCGAGCCAACTCGCTTCATCTACCCAGCAATAAGAGATAACAGGACCGCCGCGCCACTGACCCAAAAGACGCCATATGCGATTCGTCATGCATGGCGAAACGATCGAGTGTGCGTTGATACGGGGACTTCGATAATCCGCGCAGCCTAAGTTTATGACCCATTCGTGAACAATATTTCGTCCCAGAAGAAGCGCCTCAGCTAGCAGTCGGTGGCCTGAGATGCAGGAAAAGCGAATTATTGACCCAAATCCATACGAGGTCTAATACCGCCCATTGGAAGTATAACGTCGGGTGCTGACGTTGTGATGCATTAGTCATGATGTCTGTTACGTCAATAACTTCTGGTCAAATGAATCAGTTGGCGCGACACGATGGCAGTAATAACTCTCTGTCTCGCACCTGGTCATTTATTAGCATATTCAATGGTGATTCCACACGACTCTTGTCTTTGTCAACGAAATGCCTCCCTGTACGAACGCAAACGGAGCGTTGGGTATGGCCATTCCGCTAGCACACGTGGTGCGGATGAGCGGCGAACGGGTAAGAAGCGGTGCCCAATTGAACTGCAGCTCTGGTTCGTATGGTCGTGATTGCTATCGTTGAGAATCACCTGTCTTTTAAATTCGGGGCTTAGGTGCCGGCTTAGCGGCAGCTTCGTAAGGAACCCTTTACTGCTTTCAGCTCGTGCGCAACCAGAACTTTAGCGCAATGGAATGGCACCGAAGCCTTCCACAGTTCGCATTGAGATCAGCATTCATAAAAAACTCCGAATAGTACAACGCCGGGTAGCGGACGCAAGCGAGCGTTGTGCGAGGTTGATGGGACCGTACCAGCCCTCAGTCAGTCAGCCCGCCAACCTCGCCATACGTGCGAGTTCACGATTTAGGAACTGCCGGTTGACCATGTTATTGACCTGTACTTATAAGCATCATTTTCGGCGGTGGTAGGATCCAGTCATTGGCGAGACATGATGACCTCGGTCCCGCCACACTACCCATAGTGGCAAGCGAGTCCGATCTCAAACATGAGAAGCTGTTCGGACCCACGAACGGCATCTTGGGCTTGTACTGCGCCAAACATGTGCGAGATGGTATTCATCACGCTGCCAGAAGGTTGCGAGAGTGTCGAAAATCTTGCGCAGACGCAAAAGGCTATACAACGACCAAGCTTCACCAGGTACTGAACATAGTCATCAAGAAGCTATTAGAGCCCACCAACGACTATAATATTCCGGCAAGATTGGGTGTGGTGGCTGGGGTACACCCGCAAGTTCCAGAATTTGGTAATACCGCGTCTTCTTGCATCAAGACGCGGGTGGTGATGTTCTCCCGTGGCTTACCATGCGCCTAAATCTGGACAGCTCCATGTAGCCAATTCTCATGCAGTGTAGTCATCAGCTTACTAAAAACATCTTCATGTGCAGGTTTCTGGGTTCATTCTGACTAACTTTGTTCCTGGATCGTGTTTACCGTTTTTAGCGAAAGTCGCTCCGTAGCACTTGGCCAATCGAATGTTATGAAGACAGCTAACGTCTGAAGACTGACAAACTAATGCTATTCCCGTAGCTACAAGGAACGAACCCGGAGCCCTCTCAGACCACGTCAAAACTCTGTGACCCTGTCGTGGCTTGCCATGGATTGGACAGACCAGATAGCTGGTCGAGTGCGGAGATCCGCCTCTTGCTGAGAGTATAATAAAATGGTTCTTTCCATCGTTCTTATCTCAAGCCTGATCAAGTCTTGGGCCTTTATCATAAGCAACTCCCTCGCTACGGTTGCTTTGTTACCTTCGCTTACAATTTTACTTCCTTGAGCACCTCATTGTTGTTCAATTGCAGCACCCGATCTTTAGAACAGTATAAGGTACTCCTTGGCGATGCTTGCCCTTGTGGGCACTGTATACGCCGCTGCCCATGGTGGTAGCTATGGCGGGCACAGGGATGGTATGGATCATAGCGTAGAGTCCATGAGCAGAGATTCTATTGGCGGAAAGTCTGGTGGTGATTGGGGCGAGTCTAGGGGGGCTACATGCCATCTGCAGTAAGTGCTAGGAGTAACAAGTTCCTCATTGTTCAATGCTAACATGTAAAAGTCCGGGTGCAATGAGGTTCCTCCTGCGGCTTCAAGCACTCCTTGCAATGAGGACTCCACTACTATCTGCGTACCCCCACAAGCTCAACTCCCGAGGTTCCTGAGGAGACATCTACTCCTTGCCCTGAGACCACCGAGACGATCGTTGTTCTCCCCCCAGTCTCCGCTCCCGAGGTACCAGAAGAGTCTTCTACTCCCTGCCCTGAGGGCTCCATGGTACCTGAGGTTTCCACTCACCCAGTCATTCCTCCTGTGATCACCGAGTCGGTTCCTATTATTGAGAGTTCCACTGTTGTTGTTCCTGAAGCATCTACCCACCCCAATGTACCCCCTGCTGAGTTTTCCACCATGGTT
>LR132416.1:0-24124 GCA_900634815.1 Paradendryphiella salina | reverse complement strand
CGATTGGGGAGGGGGGGTTTGGGGCGATTCTGTCTGCCAGGACGAACGCTGGGTTGGGTTACCCGCAAATGATGCGGGTATGAATTCGTGGCAGCGTTGTGCCTAGGCAAGCGTCGTGTTGGGGGGCTGGACAGATGGCATCGAGGGTCCCCAAGAGGATACGGGCAGTGCGGACAAGATAGACAGACTGGCTTGAGCGTTTACCGACAGATGAGAGGTGAGGTTGCGGCGGGAGCTCGGAGCTTCGAAGCAGCTGGCGATGTCACGAGCCGAGAGAGGACGGTGCTGCGGCCAGGGCCTCAAGCCCGCGCGCAAATGACGCCTAGTGGAGCTCCTGAGAGGAAGGAGACGTTGCTATATGATGATGGAAAAGCTCTTACGGCCTCTAGATGTGCTTTCGGGCGTGTCTGTAGAGCAGCTGGGTCGATGTTCCGCAGAGGGCTACCCTAGGTGCGCCGAATGCGTCAAGCTCCATGCGCCAAGGGACAGCCACGACGTGTAAAGTGGTAATGCGCCCGTGTAGAACCGAGAGTAGACGCCCTGGATCTCGGGCGACACGAGTATATCCAAGTAGAATGGTACCCCAATACCTATGGAAGTGACCTTTGCATGTAGTATTCTTGGGGAGCGAACAGGCTCCTGCACCAAGATGCGCGCGGGTGGAGCCGTAATCGCCCGATAAGAAAGCGAGCTAGCATCCAGACCCGCCAAACACGCAACAACATCGCTACCCTCCACATAGTCGCTGAGCATCACATGGGATATACCAAAACACGCCTTGGCCTGAACATATATATCCACGGCTTTAAATCCATGCATGGCTTCTCAGTCGCCCCAAGACATGGCGTCTGGCAACGTTGTACTAGTCGAATCTATTCTATCCCCACCTCTCACATCCCCATCGTCGCGTTCCCATCCGCCGCATGCTCCTGGAACCAATTCAAGAACTGAAACATACTAGCCTTGGGCGATCTCTCCAGAGTCTCGTAATCCACATACTGCAGTCCAAACCTCACCGACGTGCCAAGTAGCCACTCAAAGTTATCGTAGATGGACCAGCCCCAAGCTCCCGTCACATTAACTCCATCCACGTGGATCGACAGCAGGATGTTGTCCAGATATTGCTGATAGTAATCGGCGCGTTTGAGGTCCCAGAGTGCTGAGTTGAGATCCGTCCATTGCGCCTCAAACGGCTCCGCGAAGCCGAATTCGCTGACGACGATGTCGGGCACAGACGGGAAAAGGACTTGGGTGATGTGCTTGAGGAAACGGCGTACGCCTGCTGGAGCCGAGTAGAACCACGACATGGCTGGATCAGCAGCGGGGCCGATGGGGAATCCATTGGGGGCTACACTGGCAGATCCAGCACAGTCAGGGAAGGCTGGGTGAGACCGGTTGCTCGTGCATGCCTCTACGCCACCCTCGACTTCAAACGCCAAGAACGAAGAATAGGGATCGATTGCATAAAAGTCGCATGATCCCTTGATCATATCCTTCTCCTCTTGTGTAAACTCTGGCAGGAGGTCGCCAAGCGTATCTTTGAGAGACTGCGGATAGTCGCCGTCTGTCCATGGTCCGCCGAACCAACCAATACTAAAGTCAAAGTTACGTTGGCGCGCCTCTTCATCTTCGGGCTTTGTGCTGTTGGCTTCGAAGTAGTTTCCGCTGTTTTTGAGCGTAATGCGGCCGCGGCCCTTGAACTCCTCGTGGTACCACTTCGCTACCTTGGCATGGGCAAGCAAAGTGTAATGACCGCACAGGAACCGCGCTTCTACTCCGCCCGTGACACCGTTAGGCGCAGGGTAGTATTCGCCTGCTGGATAATACGCGTATTGCCAATTGCAGTATTGGGGCTCGTTGATTGTGAACCACTCGTCGACGTACGCATCGTAGCGGGTAATGACAAACTTGGCGTAGTGGAAGAAGTCGTCCACAACCCGACGGTCAGTCCATCCGCCGTATTCATTGAATATGGCGAGTGGAGTGTCCCAATGGAAGAGTGTCACGGAAGCGCGGAGGCCGTTGGCGTGCATGGTCGAGATAACGTCATCGTAGTGTGCAACGGCCTCCTCGTTGACTGGACCGTTGCCAAAGGGAAAGAAGCGAGGCCATGAGAAGCTGGGACTGAAAGCTTTCAGACCCAAGCCTGCCAGTCGAGCAAAGTCTTGCTTGTATAGATAGTAATGCTGGGCAACAACATCGCCAGTCGTGTTGTCTGCCACAAAATTGGGCACTCGGTGTGCTAGCAGGTCCCATATACTAGGCCCTTTTCCCTCGTCTTTCGCTGCTCCTTCAATCTGGTAGGCGGAAGAGCTTAGTCCCCAATGGAAGTTTTCAGGAAGCTTCAAGCCTTGAGCTTCGGGATATCCACTGCGAACGAGGGCATGGTAGAAATACGGATCTGGCTGTGGGTATACAGACGGCTCAGGCGTGGGGGTAACCGTGGAAGTGACTGGACCCGTCGCAACTGGTCCTACTTGATCCCAGAGCGATGCGAGTGCATTGGGAGAGTAGTCGGTACGGGTATATGGTGTTGGTTGTGCAGAGGCATTAAAGCTAGCAGAGGTGTAGCCAGAAGGCTGTGCGAACAAGTGTGTAGCCGTCCCGTTCGTATCGGCGACGATTGGTGATGCCAGAAGCAGCATGCCAAAAAGAGATACCAATTGAGCCATCTTGCAGATCTGAGCTGCGCGTTGAAAAACGTAACTCGACAGATTAAGGAGCGATATTTGTACCAAGTACCCCGACAAGGTCCTTCTTCCACTGCAACTAGCAGTATCACGGAGCTCCGCGCCGATAAAGGCTACTCAGGCACTCCCCTTGTCTCATCATCAGCATTACCCGGGTGTGTTGGCTCGGCATGCATAGAGCCCCTCATAACAACGCGCCATGTCGTCTTGATACTTCCGGTATAGTGGGTTGTCGGAGTCAATGATGAGGGCTGTTGGTCGATCGATGGAAGCTAAGCTAACCTCCGGCCTTCGCAGCACAACGAGGTATCGTGCAAGAGTACATACATTGGGGCAGCCAGACGTCATCATCAGTGAGGTTGACGGAAGAACCGGGGTGAAATTCCGTTCCCAAATAGGCAAAACGTGAGGGGCTGCAGCACGATTGGTGGATGCAAGAGCTTCTCCAACTCTTACGTGGAGCGCTTGCGGGGAACAAGACGCTTTTTTGACTGTAATATACAGCGGCCAGGACGATGCCGTGCAAAGTAATGAACCTCAACAGCGATCACAAAAGGCTTTTCGACGCGTGGCCGGTCCGGTCGCCGAAGTCTAGTTGGAATATCGGTGATTGCAACGCACGAAAGGAATACAAGTCGTCCAGACGCGCTAAACAGCAACCTTTATTTTAACCGAAGAAGAGAACGATGACAATGGAAAAGTCTGTAGTCTGTATGGGGATTAGAGCCTGCTGAAGCGGGGTGAGGTACGGATTGCCTCTCATTCTGCATGCGCAGTGATATTATGGTATTTTCCTACATCTACTGTACTTGTGTTCTTTTTTCAGATTGGGCATGTCATTTTCTTCCCTCGATATGGTCGTGAATGGCTACCGAGATTGTGCAGGACCAGTTGGGTATATGTCGAGCGTCCCGGTAACAGAGTCATTACAGCAGTCATTAGAAAAGAACCTAAGCCTTGCGCTGCTTCTTCGCAGGTGGTTCCTGTGTGGCTTTTCGACCTTTTCCTACGAGGGCGCGGATGTCGACAGGCTGTTCGTTGTCGTCATCGTCGTCGTCGTCGCTAGCGTCCATGACGTCAACATCGATATCAGATAGCTCTTCGTCATCCTCGTCCTCGTCAAAGGTTCCCTCTGTGGCCTGTTAGTACTGTTGTTGATATACGGAGTGATATGACGTACTGTAGTACTTAATGGCATTGGGCCACATGTCTTCGGCAATAATAGTAGCAACTTCATCGCCACCGGGGAAGACTTCGATCTCCTGGTAGTCTAGCTGGTCCTCCTCGTCATCATCTTCTTCCTCGTCGACCTTTTCGCCCCGCCTGATCTTCTCGAATTTCTCCTTTTCCTCCTTTGCAGCCTGCGCTGATTCCTGGGCGCTGACCCATCTGTAACCCGAGACGAAAGAGAAGAGGCCAAAGAAGCTGACCGAGGCGTCGGTGGCAGTTTCTATCTTCTGCGCAAGCTTCTTGTATTCAGCAGACTTGGCTTCCTCTTTCCTTGCTGCGCCGTTGGAAGTGTCAGTTGCAAGTTTGGTTCTCATTTCGCCCAGCTTGTAGGCCGCATCAGTCAAGCCGCCGGTGAGGTCCTTTCCCTTCTTCCAGTTGATCTTGACTGGCTCAGACACGAGACCCTGCCAGTCCTTGGTCTTCCTGAACCAGAACTTCTTCTCCAGCTCCTTGTCCTCGAAGTATTCGTTTTCGGTGAAGCCGAACTTGAGCGAGAAGCTGCGTGGGGAGCCATTGGGCTCGTTGAGCTCGAAGCGCGAGACTTCGAACGTAGATAGACACTCTGCAAAAACCTTGGAGTCTGTGGGTTGGATGAAGTTGTCGATCTCAGGAGGCGCTTGCTCAAAGACAAGTGACCAGAAGTGCGGGATCTTCGCAACAAACTCGGCGCGCTTCTCATAGAGAGGGCTTTGCAGTGCTTCAGCTTTGCGAACTAAACGTACGTCAGCAACGTGTTTTTCACCATCTCGTATGATGCAACGAAATGCAGTCGGAGGTGATGGCTCTAGAAGTGCGACTCTCCCAATCTGCGCGCCGCGAGTGCACTTACTGATCTCTTCTTCAACATCTTCAAATTCATGCTCAAGAGCCGCAAGCTCTTCGAAGCGAGCGGCCATTTCTTCGGGCATCTGGTGTTCCATTTCGTGTGAGCAGCTGCCGGCCACGGGGTCACAACAGTCAGACATGGAACGTGAAGTGCCGTGTTAGTCTGATCGTTTACCTGCGAGCGTTTCTCAAAATTTCTTGGAATGATGCAGGGATGCTAAGCTGTCCCGATCAGCCCCACTTAAAGCGGAGACATTCCGCCCCGCGTTCTCGCGCATCCCCGTCCACCTTGCTTGGCAATCAACAAAGGCTTTGGCAACACCAAACTCCTTGTCTTGCCTGTGTTAATACGTTGAATCAGTCTGTTTACCCAGAGTGACTATGGACCCAATGCGAGCGGTGCTATGAGTGTTTCGGGGCCGGATGGATGACTGCCTCCGCTATATCCAGGTTCACCGGTGGCAGCCTACTCCGGGTACGTTCACGATAACCAGTATGCACGTCAAACCCTGTACCTTTTTTCTTTTCGTTGTCCATCGCGCACAGTGCGCAATCCATAGACTCGCCAACGCCTACGCTCCGTACGCTCCTTACGATTTCTCAATAACAGCACTTTGGTTTGCTTGTTGCTATGGGAGGCCTAGCATTCGCGAACATCTTGTCTCAGTCCGGAAAGCCCATCACCGTCCCTCGACTATCACCGGCACTATACAAGACGCTTTGCGTCCGGTACCAACGTACCCTTGAGACCCTATTCGATCGAGTCGTCGTGCCCCGCGATGCTCCAGCCAAAGCTGACCATGGCGATATCGATTACCTGGTTGAGGGTATTCGACCTCCAAATACGAAGGCTAATATCTGGGATGTGATACGAGACGGCCTAGGAGCCAGAGCTTTCCTACCGCGCGGCGGCTCAGCTTCATACGCAACGCCACACCCTCAAATCACGCATGCGTACGTCCAAGTGGATGTGGAGCTCTCTGTTGGAGACGGAACCCCAGAAAGTGCCGACCTCTTCGAATGGACACGTTTCATGAAGAGCGACTCTGATCTATTGCAGATCATCGGGATCTCGCATCGTCCCCTCGGCCTCACCTGCAACGATCAGGGTTTGCATGTGCGAGTGGGAGAGATAGAGCCGTACAACAAGAAAAAAGCCTTGATATTTCTGACAAGAGACCCAGCCGAGGTAATGAGGTTCTACGATCTGGACATTGATAGATACCAGGCTGGATTTGCAGACGAGAATGACCTCTTCGACTGGGCATCTAGCGGACGGTTCTTCTCTTGTAACGTTTTTGAGGACCGCATCGAGAAGCACAACGATCGAGCACGCCAAGCGAAGAGACCAATGTATCGACGATTTGTGGAAGGATACATGCTTTCACACCCGGACAAGGGCACTGACAATGTCTGGACCCGAGAGCAGGTGCTTCATGAAGCTATTCATGTGTTCGACAAGCAAGCGCAATATGACGCTATGATACAGGAGCATCATATGAAGACAGCAGAAGAAGAGTTGTGGAAGGAGATCAAGGCGGCAGTGCCAGTGCAGAGCAATTCTCTTGCTCTCATCCTCAAAGGCCTAAGGCGCTGGGTCGTGTTCGAAGACGGACAACCATGCATCACGACGGAGCCTATCCTTGAGGGGCATTTGGCCTGGTCCAAGTCCGTGTCAGAGGATACCAAGCCTACCGTGTTGGCATGGGTGCATGACAATTGGCAGAAGGTCAAGTCTTTGGAGAAGGCGCGTGCGAATGCTGCCAAGGAGGCTGCGAAGGGGACCCAGTAGCATGTGGCGGTTATAGGAGAAGGATTGTCAATGGACGAAGGAAGGACGCCGACTTGTTACCTGAGTAGCTAGGCGCATGTACCATAGTATGGAAGTCCTTGGTGCGATGCAATGCCCAATCGTGTTGGCACATGTCGCTCACCGCGAACATCAGAATTTTCCCATTTTCGTGACGTAACTGCACGGGTCGTAAGCCGATGCTTCCCACGCGCTGCGGGCCTGGTCAAGACGGCCATGATCCGATGTTCTTCACGATGCAAATTTTCAGTTTTCGAGGGGTAATGGAAAGTGAACGCTTGATAAAAGTGGGTCTAGTCCGTTGAGCGTGCAGCAGGCGTGGTGCTCGGTCCGACCAGGAAGGATTCATCTAGATCAGAATCATTTCCCAGCACTCTCGAAACCCGATCTGCGCTGTCGTCGATAGGCATCCTACGCTAAGCTACATATCCTCTTTCTTGCCAAGACTCAGTCACATTGTTGTTGTGATCTTCTTTGGGTGGGTTGTGCGGTGCCGAATATCGACAAAACCCTATAGCAGGTACCTGGTCAACCCAGTGCCAATCAACAGAACCCAGCTACCATAACATCATCTTTCGCATTGAATCCGCCGTGTCCCTGCAAACGTCTTCGTTCAGCCAAGATAAGCGCTGGTACAGCCTCAGGCATCATGGACGAAATGGACGATCAGCTCCCAGAGCTCCAGCTCCCAGAGTCACGAGTCTTGATTGTCATAACAGGTAGAAATCACCATGGCTTCAAACGGCGCTCCTAC
Organism: Paradendryphiella salina; assembly: GCA_900634815.1. Classification (NCBI taxonomy): domain Eukaryota; kingdom Fungi; phylum Ascomycota; class Dothideomycetes; order Pleosporales; family Pleosporaceae; genus Paradendryphiella; species Paradendryphiella salina. The sequence continues at coordinate 16,815 of LR132416.1, read as the reverse complement.
CGTGCTGACCTAGACAGGCGGCACAATTTGCATGCGAAAGTCTGCAGACGGACTGGTTCCCGCACGAGGATTCTTGAAAGCTGGACTCGCACCTAGACCTGTCTTCAATGACGGCTCTTACCCTGAACCTCTTGAGATTGTGACCGACGATAAAGGCACCCGGAAAGCTGTCCAGAGTCTGAGAACGCCAGTCAGCACGTATGAACGCCGTGTTCGATACTGCGTGCTTGAATTCGAGAAGCTGCTTGATAGTAGCTCCATCGACTCTACCGGCTGGGACCAAATTGCCCGAACCGTGCAAAGAAATTATCAACTTTTTGATGGATTCGTCATATTGCATGGAACCGACTCGTTGGCCTATACGTCGTCTGCGCTAAGTTTCATGTTCCACAATCTGGGGAAGCCTGTGATCCTCACAGGGTCTCAAGCACCAATGATGAACCTGCAAACGGATGCCCAGGACAATCTTTTGAACTCTCTGATTATCGCCGGTCACTTTATGATACCTGAAGTGTGTCTTTTCTTCAACTTCAAGCTCTTCCGAGGCAACCGGGCTACCAAAGTATCTGCAGAGGATTTTGATGCATTTGGAAGCCCGAACCTACCACCGTTGGCCACCATCTCTTCTACTAGAACCAACGTTCTGTGGCATCGTGTTCATAGATGCACCGACCTCAGACCCTTTACAATTCAGACCAATCTAGACACGGCACATGTAGCCTGTCTACGTGTATTCCCTGGAATCACACCCGCCATGGTGGACGCAGTTTTGCATCTGGAAGGCCTCAAGGGGCTGGTGCTGGAGACATTCGGAGCCGGAAATACGCCGGGGGGACCGGACAGCACAATGACGCGTTGCTTAGCAGACGCGGTGAAGAGGGGGATTGTGATTGTCAATGTGACGCAATGTTTGAGTGGCAGCGTCAGCGCCCTGTACGCCCCGGGAGCATTCCTCGGTCGAGCCGGAGTCGTGTTTGGTCAAGATTTGACCTCAGAAGCAGCCCTCACCAAGCTCGCATACCTCTTGGCACTACCGGAAGCCACGCCCGAGGAGGTTGCCAAGCGAATGTCATGCTCACTACGCGGCGAGCTTACCGAGACGACACGAACTCATTTTGAGCATCCTTCGAGGAGCGGAGTCCTTACTCCTGAACTTTCTAGTCTCACAGCGCTCGGCTATGCTGTCCAGAGGGGTGACTTGCAAGCAACGAGAGACATTATTCGAGGGGAACCTCGCTGGCTTCTGAATGATGCTGATTATCAAATGAACAGCCCAGTGGTGAGTGCTTTTCTGTCCAGTCAGCGTTCGTCTGCCTATCTCTACCTTTCGGCACACCTTGCAAGAACTACTAGCATCTCGAGACTTGGATTGTTCCTGCATCATGTCAGAGCCGATAGCGGACAGAGTTGCACAATCTTTGCAGCACAGTCGGCAACCGTCTCTATCCTAGATAAAGATGCGAGACGCCGTCGGCACGAGAAAAGCAATGGCCAAACAGGTCGCGGTCGTATCCCAGTACTGCGGCCGCGCGCACCGTCGCTTATCTTTCAGCTCGTTAGCCTGGAACATGCCGCATGTTTATTTCACACCATGACGTGCGAAACGCCATGTTTGCTCTTTGCTGACGCATTTGTATAGCATCTAGCGGCGACAAGCCCTAACGTCGAGATCCTGCGCGACTTCCTCGCCCAAGGCGCTTCTGTGCATCTTCGAAACCGATCAGGCAATACCCCGCTTTTCCTGGCTGCAGCCGCTGGCTTGCCAGATCATGTACAGACATTAATCGACGCAGGAGCCCATCTTCACAGTGACGAGGTGAGTGCCGCAAAGCTGCACGCATCAGAGGGCGACGGCAACGCTGAGGTTTGGAGTCGTGTGATTGGGTGAGGCCGATGCACGTAGAGCACTGCTGGGACTACGGGTTAATTGTGGCTGCTGTTGGCTGCAGCCCAACGATCGAATGGTTTGTGATGGATGCATGGCGCTGCGAAGTTTCGCCATGTCGGGCACGTCGTCCCCAGGGCCTGATGACGCCCGGGACCAGCCCGACGTACATCTCATCTGCAACGTCTAGAGGGGTGGATTATCGCATGTACGCGCCAGTCTTCCGGCGCTGCTCCCACTCGACAACTTGGGCACTTTCCATGGCCGGGCCGGTGGATGGCCAAGGTGAGGTTCAAGGCATGCATGGTGGATGCTAGCAGTCGTTGTCGGGACACGCCATGATTCGTGTGGGGAAGTCGTAGCAATGTGTTTCTACATATAGGCTGGAGGGGGTAGACCAAGGGCAATCCCGCTACAAGATGCGACCTCGGGAGCTTGTTTCAGTTAGTAAAAGAAATCTCTGTGCCAAGACCCGACGCCGTCCTGTCCCTGGGGCTCGGAGTAACTCGCTGACGGCACCACCTTTGCTCACGTGGAACGGTTCAGCACTCCGAGCAAAACAACATGGCCGTAGCCAAGTAGTTTGTCGATAGCGGCTCCATACTTCCGTCATTTCCCGTCCCTGAAAATAGTGTATCCCCCGCATCGACTCGCGGACATGCCCCTCTTGTTTGAATCCTTTGCGTTTTGCGAGCAGCTTCGAATGTGGAGACTTGGTCTATGGATGACTAGCCTACCAAGTAGCTTGCAGCGCCATGATGGTGCACGTTGCTCGCTTGGTTCGCTTGCATCTGCGTGCGTCTTGTCGACAGACAATGGTGATTCTGCTTCCTGGCCCCAGTGTACCCTGTAGGGCGAGTCACATGGGGTACCGAGTAATAGAATGCATTCGTACAGGCATAATGCACTGACCTACGGTGCTGATTCCCTGGCCGCGGTCAGATGTTCGCCATGTTAAGCGGAGCCTATTCGCCCTTGCGAGTGGACTATTAGGTAAGTCTTTTCCCAGCAATGCAAATGACGAGACCAAACTTGGCTGCAATGTCATACGAAAACGGCTCAAATTTTATGCTTCTCCTGCTTCTCCGGCTGCCGACAAGTACTGCAGCTTTGCTCTCTTCAACGTTGCGCATGCCTACGTCAAAAGGTATTGGAATCGGGCCGCCATCTCAACCTTACAAGACAAGCACTAGCTTCACCCTACCCTGCATAGCCCGACTCACGTGTACCTTCATCCATCGCACCATCAAAGGCTTGACCGTCTTTGTGTGCTGGGAAAACGTTATTGCCTCCCCCGCCGAAACGGCATCTCTGACGCCGCTGCCGAACCGAAGGCCTTCCTTGGTCGCGAAGCCTTATCTCGCCTTCACCCGCCGCTGAGCCACAGCTTACTTCCCCGAACCCCAGGTGACGAACCCCCGGAACCTTTACGTCTTGGCCTTGTTTGTTTTATACCCCCCAAGCACCCTTCCGAAAGTCGCTCTTCTAGCAGTATCGCCAAAATCTCTTTCGGTCCCTAAGTCTCCACCCTTCGGCTCACTTCCACGGACACACGAATGCAAAGGACCGTCGTTACCATCAACAGCAATGGCCGCCAATCGGCGAGCTTCATTCGCGTCGCCGCCGCATTAGGATGGCAGGTACGAGCCCAGATGCGAGACCTGAACGGAATAGTCGCGCGGGAGCTTTCCGAACTGGAAAATGTCACAGTTTTCATCGGAGCACTGGAGGACAAGAAATTTCTCGATAATCTGTTCAGGAACGCGCAATGCGCCTTCATCAACACGACGCACTGGGGTGACGAGGTTGCGATTGGTCGATCGCTAGCCGATGCCGCAAAGAAGGCCGGAATTCAGCACTACATTTATTCGAGTATGCCCGACCACTCCGTCTTTGGCAACGGCTGGAAGGCACTGCCATTATGGGCACCAAAATTCACCGTCGAGCAGTACGTGCGCCAGATCGGTTTGCAATCAACTTTTGTCTATTGTGGCATCTACCACAACAACTTTACTGGGCTCGATTTTCCGCTGTTTCGCATGGAGCACCAGTGTGACGGAAGTTTTGTCTGGCAAGCACCGTTCCACCCAGATCAGCCACTCCCGTGGCTAGATTCGGAGCACGACATAGGCCCAGCTATCTTCCAACTATTCAAGGAAGGCCCACGAAAGTGGAATGGCAAGCGGTAAGCGTATTTTGTATCTGCCTATCTCGATCTACATCACGCTGACTGATCCAGGGTGCCTCTAGCGTTTGCATCTATGACCCCAAGGGAAGTCTGTAAGGCCTTCAGTATGGGGCTTCAGAGACCAGTCCGTTACAAGCGGGGCCCCATAATGATCAACGTTCCCACACCCACAGGTTACCGGGAGCATCTTGCCGCACTTGAGTACACACTTGGCGAGAGGGGTGCATCATACTTTGGACCTGATCTCGAGCCGGATGTCCCCGGCGTCTCTCTGGAATTGTGGGAAGGAAACCGTTCCATGGAGGAGTACGCCCGCGAGGTTTTCCCTGTGGAAGAGGCTGCCAACGGTCTTACTTGGATGGAAGAGGTAGAGACGCCTAGGAGAGAGATCGAGATCGACTTTGAACAGATCAACTGCTGACGACTGGCTTCATTCCTCCAGGGCGAGTATTTTCAGCGATCCAATATTGTCCTGGGCCTGAGCGACCAACTCAGCCAGGCGAGGCTTTAATTCCTTCGGTTCGACATGTTCCCTTAATTCCCAACGGCGTCGCATGGTTGCATCTCAACGGTGTCTCAACCCCCTTTTCCTTCGGAGTACCCGGGTAGAAAATCGGTAAAATTCTTGCCACTGCATGTCTGAGATGGAAGTTACAGTACCCACCGCAAGTTGTTCAGCTATCTCTCAACAGCACATGGTTTCTCGTTGGAGCATGGTGTTTGGACTGCCTTTTTCCAGCATGGGCGGTTGTACTGCGCCCTACCATAGCCGGTGGTGATTTGCATTCCAAAAAAGTTATCGTTTCGTTTAATTAGCACATACGGGAAGCATGTCCACGGGCATGCTTTTGTAGGTCGCGTATCTGCCAGCAATGATACACGGCAGCTACAGTTAGCTTGCACTCACAACAGACATGTGCAACGTGATCAAGATCAGCAGAAAAACAAAGAATATATCATGACAGAACATTTCCCCAAGTGCAGTGACAATGAAACAGGCTTGGTAATGGTGAAAGAGGCAAGTCGCCTGCCGTGATGCGGAGCATGGCGAGTGCTGACATAAGCGACCTCGAATTTGTTGCAGCTGAGCGCCGCCGTCGCGGTAGATTCAACTACGCACGCCCAATGTCCACCGCAATACCCTGCACGCGGGCTACAGTTCAGCGTGTCGCCTTTAGGGCCGTACGATGCAAACGATATACAAGCACCGAGGCTGTTGCTATCGATGCAGCCCCCGCCGCGCCGTTGCCGCCCGCCAAACGTGAACAGCCATCGTCGCCGCGAGAAGACGTCAGCCAGCGATTGCACAGGGCCTTGTATCCAGAGTTTTATGGCGAAAATGGCCTGCCCGTCAATGGAGTAACGAGGGCTTACACGAGGCGGAAAATGTCGACGAAGCCGATAGGTGCGAAATGGGAGCCGGTGATGAAGCAAAAGAGCGTGAACCACGGATTGAGTATGTACACCATTCAGTATTGATGAGAGACAGCTGCTGATCTCTACCCCCCAGGCCACCAATTCGGCGTGCCCGTCTTCAAGCAGTCAGCCCGCAACATCAAGAAAACCTGCCCCGACCCAGTCGCAGCCGTCAACGCTTCGCAAACCAGCCTACTTGACCCGACAGGCGCACGAACCCGTCTCTTCGCAAAGGACAACCCGGAATGCGCGCGTGTTGGCGATATTCTGCTTGTCCGCCAACGCACTGGCGATCCCTTCGCTGGTGTATGCATCAACATCCGCCGCCGTGGCCCTGACACTGCCATTCTTCTCCGTGGCCAGCTGACACGTGTCGGTGTGGAAATGTGGTATAAGATCTACAGTCCGCTGGTAGAGGGTATTGAGGTGGTACAGAGGGCTGCAAAGAGGGCGAGACGCGCGAGGTTGACATACATGAGGACTGTCAAGCACGACAGAGGCAGTGTGGAGAACGTAGTCCGCATCTACCTGAGGCAGAAGGCTGCCCTGGGTACAGCAGAGGGACAGAAGAAGAAGGGCGCAGGTGCTGCTGCGGCTATGATGGGTGGAAAGAAGAAGCCTGGCAGGGGCAAGAAGCGGTAAACTGCGCGGAACCCGGATATCACAAGTTCGGTGAACTGGCACATCTAGTGGTTTTCCGAGAGAGATGGGCACACTTGTACATACATGTACAATACTATTCCAGCAATGTCAAAGACAATGTTCTGATGCGGCAAACAATCACGACTCTGAACATGAAAGAAGTTGTATTGATAATGAATTTTTTTTGATCATCTGGGAATTGGCCTCACTGTCCGCTGAAAGTAAAGTCCTTCTCAACTCCACCATTCCGACTCTCTCACACTGTTCTAACGCCATTACGCAGACCTTGCCAATCATGCCTTTACCCCTTTGCACCTTCTCCCACTCCCACCTTCTTCCCAATCTACTGCTGACTTTCCGCTGCGCTGACGCCCAGGCGTCATGATCCTTGCCTTGCGGCGCTTGATTGGCTACCCACAGTGCGGCGTGCATGTGACCAACACGTTGGTTGGAGTTCCGGTTAAGATGATGAGGTCGGGGTGGACTTTAGCGAAACGTCAGCCTTTCGATGTGCAGCCACGCTGTAGCCGAGTGAGGGGCAAGGTTCAAGCATTGCGAAGTCGACTAGCTTGTCTCCCTAGAGTCTTTCATCTCTCATCCATCTTACCTTTTAACCTTATGTCAGACTGATAGCACCTTTCAGATACAGCATCGGCCACAGAACAGCGTTCCTACCTAGAGCGGGTCATTTGCCTTTTTCTTTCCCCTCAGCCATGGAAGCAACGCCTTTTCAATCCTCTGAGGCGTGTCTGGAAGACAGTAACGACCCACCGGCTCATTTGTGCCATCATTGCAGTGGCCCCTTCCCTGCGACGTGGACGAGCCCTAAGACACTCAGAGTAGACTTACTGAACGTCGGCGCAGCGCAACAGGCAGCAAGAGAAGGATGCCAACTGTGGCAACGTCTTACGAGACTTCTGTTTAGAAAAGCGGATGCTAGCTGTACCATCTATCTGAGAATTAAACGACGAACGGACTCGCCGGGAGAGGGGTGTGAGTCGTATCTTGATGCCAGCATATACATGAAACCCCCTAACTACTGCAAATATACACCATATCTTCATGGCGCCATCTGTTACGATATCACGGCTACACCTTCAGGTGAGTAAGATCGATAGGAACTGGCGCAAGTGGATGATACTGAGATCCTGGCACAGAACCTATGGGCTATCCTTGGTCCGACAGAACATGTGTGCCACCGAACCTGAATCCATTATCCATGAATGGAAGGAAACATATGTGTGTGTCTGGTTGAATTAATGCTGCACACAGCGAAAACAAGGATCTAGCAAAGCCCCAATCGTGGATAGTCTTGTGACACCAGCAAGGCTGCTACAAATAGAACCAAGCAGCGACACCGTCCGACTGATCACAACAAAGACAGCTATGACCTACAAGTATGCATTGCTGAGCTATTGCTGGGGTGGGGATCAACCCGGCAAGACTATAAAATCCAACTTGCCATTTTACGAAGTGGGTACCCCGAATGAGAAAATTTCCGCCACTGTTAGAGATGGCATAACAGTCACTCGGATACTGGGGCTGGAGTATCTGTGGGTTGATGCGTTTTGTAAGGCTCTTTAACATCTGACGCAATGTGCGCTGACCGTATTTTCGTGAGTAGGCATTGTTCAAGATGACGCCGCTGAGCTTTCCAAAGAGATCGCCAAGCAGGCCCGAATATATCAGAATGGTATAATAACAATCTTAGCTAGAGGGGCACAAAGCGCGCAAGACGGTTTTCTCCAGAAACGACAAATGTTTTGTGATCGATGGCGTCTCAAGGTGCAGTTTCCAGGTCATGACAATGCAGAGAAAACACTTCTCTTCGATTTCAACCGCCGAATGCCAAAAGATCCAGTAGAAGAGAGGGGATGGATATTCCAGGAAGGCGAGTCTTCATGCTTCTCCTTGTATCTGGTGATCTCTAATCTTTAGCAGTCGCGTTGTCTCCAAATCTTCTCCATTTCAGTCCCGCCCGGATGACTTTTTATTGCAATAACGCGGTGCATACCGATGGTGGGATACCAAGATCCTTTCTCCCGCAAAGAAATACGACTGCACTCCCGTCGTATTTTCCTGGCTCTATGAAAGCCACTAATTTTTCAGACGAGTGGGGCATCATAATTTGCAAGTACAGCGGAATGAAGCTTTCAATGGCTTCCGACAAGCTTTTAGCAATCTCAGCAGTGGCGGAGACAACGGGGGAAAAGTACCTCAGTTCTTCTGTGTTGAAAGGGAGCTATAAAGCTGGGCTTTGGGCGCAGCATCTCCCTTTCAATCTACTTTGGTACAGACATTTTCCGGTCACGTGGACGAAGACCGATGTACCGAGCCCCATCCTGGTCTTGGGCTGCAATCGAAGGCTATTTAAACTTGAGAGAATCTTATCGGAAGTCGAATCTAGAGTACCAAGTTGCTGTCAAATCGCTGTCGGCTGAAGTGGAGCTCACGTCAGCCGAAGCTCCGTTTGGCCAAGTGAACGGCGGATGGTTACAAATCGAAGCACCATTGGCGGACATGACTTTGGCCATTTCAGATGATGGAGAGAGTCTTCGCTTCAATACTAAGGGTATTTTGTCTCATACATCTGGCCGCTTAAATTCCGAGTTCGTGTTCGATGTTATGCAAGAGTGGTTTGATTGTCACGAAAGCTTAGTTTCCCATATTTCGCTCCTGCTCCTCGTCAAGCAAGTGGACGATCAAGCAGAGACTGTTATCCATGATCATAAGGGGTTGATGGTCGTAAAAACCCGAGACAAGAATGTCTATTCCAGGATCGGGTGGTTCAGAAGATGGTGGGAAGGAAGTATACGAGGAGATGATCCGTTGGCGAAGGAAGAGTTGCAATACTGGGAAAGCGCATTTCATATGAAGAAGATCACAATTATATAACGCCACGTCACTTTCACAACTGCAACTTCGCTATCTTTCTGATACCTGCATCCAAGGCGCTCGATCACTATCGCTCCAATCTCAGACTTGTCAACAATCAAGTCAATCAAACCGATCTAACCAAATTCAGTAAGAGCTTAGCCTACCCGAGCTAGTGAAATACCATATTAGGTTAGAGCGGCTTGATTGGCTTGATTGTTGACAAGTCTGTCCAATCTCTTCCCACGGGCCTCCACATCAACCACCCCACTCAGATCGTCCTCCAGTAGCTCTCTCCATTTCTCTCCTCTGTCTTCTCTCACAACGTTCAACTCTGGGTCCGGAGGTAAAACCTCAATACAACCAAAACCACACTTCTCATACGCACCCTTCGCAGAAGGAAGTGAGGAGATGACCGTCTCTATATCAAGCTCATCCGCTTTCGCCGTACCCCAACGAATCAACTGACGCCCAGCGCAGCGGTGTCGATGCTCCTGGGAAACCACAATGGACGCAAGGTCTGTCGGTACGTGAGTGAAAAACAGCGCTCGTGAAATTACAGAGAGGATCAGGAAAACCATACCCATATGTCTCCTCGTCACCCTCTCCCCAATAAACCCCCACAACCCATTAATAAACACCTCGGCAAACTCCCTCTCCACACTCCCTTCCAGATACCAGGTCGCCACCACCTTTCCCTCCCCAACCTTTTTCTCCGCTGAATTGTTTACTTCCCAGATGGCCCACCTAATAATCTCTTGCGTTTCATCGTCTGTTACTTTGATCATGAAGACGTTGGGGTCGCGCTTCAATAAACGCCTCGTATCACGGGCTTGCTTCCAAGCAATGGCTTCTTCGCGCGTGGAAAAGGAAGGCCGGAAGTGTTTGAGTTGTGGGATGTAGGGGGTGCGCCAGGCGTCGTGGTCCATGGGGTGGATTTGGGTGAAGTCGGAGGGGGAAGTTATGAGGGAGATAGTTAGGGGCATGGTGCAAGACGAAGCTCACCAAGTCTGGGCTTGACGAAGGGTAAAGGTGGAAAAAAGAAATGCAAGGTAGGTGGGGGTTGGCGTTTGGAGTTTGGAAAGACGGGGCTCGATGTTATGTCATCTCATATTTATGGAATGGGCTTAGTTGGGTTCAAGTTGGTCGGTGGCTGGCCTAACATGAATACGATTGCATGACCCCGCAGTGTGACATGGCTACAGCCCACTCCTAGTATTTCGCTGTTGTGCGCGACAAGCGCTCTTGAGAGGAAGCCGCATAGGATTCAACCCAGTCCCACAGCTAGCCTCTCCGCATTCAGCCACCAGTTTACGCAGCACCCACCCTCTCCTTCAATCTCACCACAAGGCTCGACTTCTCCCACAGTAAAAAAACCCTCTGATCTTCCCACTTTGTCTCCGTATCTACCAGCTCAAACTCAAAGTTCCACACCAATCTTGCTAATATCGTCCTCGTCTCTGCCCAGGCTAGACTCTGCCCGATGCAATTCCGCGGCCCAACGCTGAAGGGCTGGATAGCATGGCGCTTATCGCTTTCGTATTTCTTCGCACCGAGGAAGCGTTCTGGAGCGAATCGTCCAGGATGAGTGAAATGGTGCGAGGACCGGTTCATGGCGTACTGTGGGATGCCAATGCGTGTGCCTCCTGGAAGCCAATGTCCGCAGATTGTTGCACCGCCTTTTGGTGTGATGCGTGGGAGAGCCGTGGGAACCGGGGGATAGATTCGGAATGTCTCTTGAATGATTGCGTTGAGAACCTTGAGGGAGCTTAGTGTGGCGAAGGTCATGTCCGCTTCAGCGGTGAATGTGGCGTGTAGCTCTTCGTTGAGCTTGGTCATCCATATGGGGTTTCTCATGAGGTAATAGAATATGCCGCTAAGAAGCGTGGCTGTAGTTTCGCTACCGGCTAAGATGAGGGTTCCGCTGGTTTTCTTGAGTTCGAGGTCTGTGACGTTGCCTTTGTTCTTTAGGATATAGCTTTGGTACGGTTAGTTCAATGTCAGTAATATGAGCGATACACTATTCACCTAACAAAGTCTTTACGTTCAGTATTAGATGCCAATCTTCTGGCAGTCTTCTCCTCGGTGAAGTTGTCATGCTTTGTTTCCGCCTCGGCTAATGAAGGTACGCTGTTCAGTAAAGCTGTTACTGGCTTACCGACGATAGGGTAGGTCTTTAGGACCGTTAGCATAATAGCAAACCGCAGCGAGTTGAACAAATTGGCCATCCAAGAGTTGTAGACTTCGTTCTCAAGAGCACCAAAGGATTCGTCAAAAGCCAGGTCCCCCGTGATGTCGAATGTCGCAAAGTTCAGATACTGCACTAGATCTGCGGAAATCTGCTGGCGTGCTCGATTTCGAAGCTTTTCCACTAGCAGAACGATGTAGGAATTAATAATAGTTTCTTGACTTCGCAGGGCTTGCTCGGAGAAGGCATGATTGAGTGGGCGGCGGATACGTGCATGGTCGGCTCCGGTGGCAGCTAAATCTCATCAGTGGAAATGACGAAGCATAGAAGTATGAGACTTACCAACGATGTCACTTGGAGGACGGCTGTAGAAAGCTGGGTCTTTTGCTAGAGGCATGGTGTTCCCGTAACCGTAAATGTCTTGTAAGGATCAGCTCCATTCATGCAGACGGTGGCTATCAGGGCTGCTTACCTCTCCACGCTTCTGGTTCGATAAGAGAGATCATATCTGGACTGATGCGCACAACCTCTCCATACTTCTCATGGAGCGCATGCCATTGCTGAGGAACGTTCCCCATGATAACATCCCAGGCATTGGGGAAATGGAACGCACCGCGCAATTTTGGTCCGGGGTACCTGGAAAGGGGACCGAAAGTAATGTTACTTAGTGCCAATGCGAGAGAATAAGCGATGTAGCAGATGAGAAACTGTGTAGTGATGTCAGTGGACACTTCGCTGCCGAGGAACACTGGCTGACTGTCTTAATGCCGACAAGGAGGACCTCGGCCAGTGATGAGGTCCGCGCCAAATCTATCAAGTGATGCATTATTATGCCGAAGATTGAACAGCGTGAGCAGATGCGATGAACGAGACTTGTAAGATGCGTCCAAGGTTGGGCCTTTTAATAGATATTGACATGGGTGAGAGGGGGTGGGCGGGATGGCATTCTGGCTGTGCCCCACTCACTCATTGACTCTACTTCCGTATACATAAAGGTGTGCTGGATTAGAAACGCCGTGTCACAGTCGATAACGAGGTGCATCTACGCTAGAGATGACTTGGCCAATTACGCTAGACCATGATTTAATGTGTGGGATCAGTAAGCTGGCCGCCCCACCCAACCTGACGCGACGCTCTGCGCAATTGCTCTATGACAACGCAATAAAATAAGATAAAATTAACAGATATTATTCTTTAAATAGATTTACATGAGGTCCTAGTATGTCCTTGGACGTGACACTTCGTGCACGTTGGCGGCGCGCGCTGACGTCGCTCACCACCCTGGCTCTGGCTGCCCTCCGTGACCACCCTTTCTGCTTCTGCAGCAAGCTGCTGAGCCTGCTGCACCTGGAGAAATCCACCAGAAGCGATATATTGACGCTGCTGACTCTGCTTTTGTCGTTGACGCTGGACTTCTGCACGTAGCTTCTTATTCTCCTCTGCAAGTATTGTTGCTGATTGCATTGCAAGCTGGCGTACCGCAACACTTGTTGGACTCTCTGATTTCCGGCGTAGCCGCTCTTGGAGATAGCGCATCTGCTGCTGAAGCTCTGCTACTGTATGTGGTGTCTCTGTCTGCGCTGTATACTGTGCTGCAGCGTTGTCTGTAGCTGTCTGTGGCGGAGACGGTGTTCTAGCTACTGTGAGAGACGATAGGACGCGATCTGGACAAGGAGGGACCAGCCCTGTCGCTTTAAAGCCTGCCTGGATGTTCTGCTGCGTAAAAACTGTTGGCCGGATCTGTTGATAGACTGTGAGGAAGTCTATCTTGTCAATGTGGTAGACGCCTTGGCAGGCGAGCTTCTCAATCTCACGTCCGTACGCGCGCTTGAGCAGCGAGAAGCAGCTAACATCAAGCGGCTGGAGAAGATGCGACGTATGAGGCGGCATGCAGAGAGTGATGATCTTGTTCTCGGCGCAGTACTGGTCGAACTCTGGCGTAGCGTGGCTGCTGTGGCCGTCTAGAATAAGGAGACGATATACCCCAGCTGTACGAGTCGTTGTATGCTGATTGAAGTGCTTCACCCACTCTACGCCAAGCTGATCAGTCGTCCAGCCGTTGTCTGAGACGCCAATAGCCCATTCTGGTGGGAACCCGTTGTACCAGCTGTTCTGGTGGACCTTGCCAGACAGGATCACCAACGGTGGCAGACACCAGCCAGACGCGTTAACGCACTCGATCGCTGTAACCCACTCACGATTGCCTGGCTGTACAACAACTGCTCTGCCAACTCTGTTAGAGCTTGTGACTACCTTAGACGTGCTAGCGACGCCCATTGCGAACCCAGTCTCGTGAAAGTTGTAGATATCCTGGTCTAAGACGCCGTACGTCTGGCGCGTCTCTTCTACTAGCTTAAACCATGCTGCAATTGCAGCAGGGTCCTCATAGTCAGCCCGCTGACTATTAAATCTCCTGCTCCACTTTGTCTGAAGCTCTGGCTGGCTCTGGACGAAGCGCGACACCCACTTCTTGCCAATAGGCTGTGGAGGTGGATCTTGGCCACGCGCAGCGAGTAGAGTGTCTGCCATTCGTCGCACGTCGATGATATGGGACGGAAAACCGCGTCGGTCAAGGTCTAGAATCCACTGTACAAGGGACTGCTCTTCAATAGGTAGTAACTTTCGGTTGGCAGAGACTGTCTCGGATCGTGGCTGGATACCGCGGAGACGCGTCTGGAGAGTTGACTTTGGCACATCGTACGCTTTCGCGAGACTGTAGATAGATTGTTTTGGATTGTTACGGTAGGATGCTATAGCAAGAATTATTCTGCCTCCACGAGAAGTTTGTATAGAGCGTTGTTGTCGCGGCATGGTGGTGGTTGTGGAGAGAGTCGCATCAGGTTGGGTGGAGCGGCCAGCTTACTGTACTGATCTGGTCAGCTTACTGTACTGGCCTGGCCAGCTTACTGTACTGATCTGGCCAGCTTACTGATCCCGCACGTTACAGGATGGCCCGCTACTAGAAAGCCATTGGTGGAATGGCATGTACGCCCCACCTCTTCGCACACCCACTAACCGTCTACGAAAGTAGACGCTTTGTTCACATATGAATGTGATGATAGATGGACTCAACTACCAATTGAGGCAAAGGCGTGCATTACAAGAAGAGTGAGCGAGGAGCTTGGAGATGTCCTTACATGTACTCTAGAGTCAGCGGGTTGCATGATGCCATCGATCTCTCTATCCGAAGATTTCCATGGCCATTTGCGTGCAATATCGAACAATGCCCATTCATCTGAAGTGCTATAGTCCACTCCTAGCATCTTTACCCCTCCGTCACAATCCTCGTCGTATTCTCTCGAGCTCCTCAAACACCACAAGGACCATAGCTATGGTTCTGAAAAATCGACAGGCGAACCGGTGGCACGGATGTGCGGGGTGTAGTGGCTGAGTAGGCTATGTGAAACGTTTCCGAAACGCTGCCACGCACAAGATGTGCTGAGTATTCGTGAAGACAGGGCTGCAACCCCTAGCTTGGATTAGATTTTACTTGAGAGCGACAAGCGCCTCATACTTCATGAGCTGAGGATTTGGGATCATGAGCATCGGGATGAAGGTTTCCATGCAATCGTGATGTTCGTGTCGTAATGGGACCGTAGGCGCTTGCGTGGATTACCGTGTTTAAAGGGTGTTGCAGCCCGCTGGTAGTCTCCAGACCTGCCTTCCCAGCTCTTGATATACTTATGCAGCAAACGAGTCGGCGAATTTAGCCCCGAACAGAACCGCCATGTAGATACAAATTAGACAGGTAATGGAAACTTACATCCAAGATGAATAGACTCTTGCAGGTTTTACTACGACAGGAGACGAGAGGCCACTCGGTGAAGAGGCTGCGACGACGACCAGAAAAAGGAATACTTAGAAAACATTATATTGAAAACTAAGTCAAAACGCCGTACCAATGGGATGCAAGAGTGTCTCATACAAGACCAAACAAGAATGATTGCGTATTCACTCTTTTTTCAGCACATCGACGATCCATTGGACAGCATGCTTTGCTTCAAGCAGGCCGTAAGGCATGGTGAGGACGAAGCAATGCATCTGCTTCTCCCAGTGTACCCACTCACCATTGACGCCTGCTTCAGCGCACTTCTCACGGAAGAGAATACCGTCTGGGCTCAAGACATCGCACCCAGCAGTTATGCCATGGACCTTGATGCCTTTCTTCGCGAGCAGTGAGATGTCGCCGTTGATGGGGGATATTCGGCGATCAGCAGGATCCCAGTCACCCTGCCATGCCTTTGCGGTACCCCTAATGATTTTGGGTGTAAGAAGCGGGTCTTTGGGCGCGATTTTTTCGATATCTGGGTTGTTGCGCGTAAGGTCGGTCGAGGCGCACACGGTCATAATGGCAACGGGGTGCGAGTTCTGCTTAATCTCTACACCTTTCTGCTCGCTGTCTTCTCTCAAAGCCTCCAAAACCAGACAAAGCGCAATGTTTGCACCAGACGAGTCGCCGGCAAGTACGACCCTCTCGCCAGCCTCTTCAGCCTCGGCCATGAGGGCGCGATATGTCTTCTGGCACAAGGGAAACGAACTCGACGCGGGGTTGTTGGGCGCAAGCGGGGTCGATACGATGGATAGAGATGTATCGGTCATCTCTTTGGCGAGCTTTGCGCATATCTTGTAATGCTGAGGCGAAGGCGGCTCCTGCCAGCTGCCTCCGGCAAAGTAATAGATGCGCTTTTTGGACGTTTTCTCCGGCTCATTCGGCGGCACAACGTCGTAGATGTGCAAATCGCAAACGGTTCGTTCGCGAAGAGTGCATCGGCACAGGTTCGACTTGGACGGATTCAGCCTCACGGAGCCGTCTTCGTGATTTGGCGTGCGATTGCCAATGTGAGAGCGCATCAGCCGCACTAAGGACTGGACCATGGACATGAGAAAGGTGCGGTCATGGCGGTAGGCGAGTTGTATCGACGAGCCTGGCTTGGTAGCTTCAGTGGTGATTTTGGCGTCTGCCATGGCAAGTGTGTGCAGTATCTAGAGTTTTCCTAACGTTAGGGCTGAGCAGATTCGAAGAATGCGCGGGAAATTAGCGCTTGTATGCATGCATCCTGGGGCGCAAACAGTAAGCATCGTTGATTTCCGCGCTTTTTGCACCTTCTTTTGTACAGGGACGGGATTGATGACGTCGTGGCGCAGCTTTTAGACCTCGATGAGGAGACCCTGGATAAATGCGGGATGATCTGACGCCGGTGGTGGGTCCGATCTGGACGTGGCCGAGGGTCAGCGCCATAGAGCTCACCATGGGCGCGTTGCGTGCTGTATCGCAGGCAAGCCGATTGTTGGTGTATCTTGGGGAAAGCTTGAACAAAAGGTGCACGAATGACGTCTTCATATACGCAGGAACTGCCACAATGCTAGTGCCAAGCCTAGTACTACCTAGCTCCCCACTTTCAAGACTGCGCGAGGACTATCGTGAACTATATCATGGCTTTGTGTATCGCACCACCTCCTCATCGTTGGATAGGCAAGCCGTCAGTGCCTACGCCGGTACAGTGGTGACGGGCCATCCGAGCCGGATCGTCGATCGAGCCACCTCACCAACATAAGACGATAACAGAGATGAGACGGTAGAGCTACCCACAAACGCGACAATCGCGAGATTTGCTGGTGTAT
>LR132415.1:0-31759 GCA_900634815.1 Paradendryphiella salina | reverse complement strand
GGCTGGGGGAGGGGAGGGCTCGCGTTTGGATCCGAATAAGGGCATTTTTGCTGGTGGCGTTTGTTTAGGGGGGTTGCTTAGGCTGTTGGGGCGTGTAGGTCTTGCTCGAAGCTTGGAGGGCAAAGGATATATATCTCCTAGGGATGGGAGATGTAAATGTATAAGATATGAGGAGATGGGAATTGACGAAGCAAAAAGGAAAAAAAAAAGGATCATGAACAATTAATGTAAAAACTTTATATGTAATATTTCTTATCCTTACCGCCCCGTCATCGCTTCGTTCGTCGTTCGTACCCGTGGTTGCCAAATCAAGCTTGTTGGACCACGGCCCCGACGCATCCTATGACGTCAACTCACCTCAATCCCGCTACGATCAGCACCTGCAGCGGTATCCTCCAACACCAACCTCATCGTCATCAGTTGCGTGCGCATCACTCAGTGTGAATTGGAACTCGGAATCTGCGACTTTTGGCAGTTTTATATACAATGTAGGCATGATGGGGCGTTAGCGTTGGCGTTGAGGGTTATTGTGGGTCATGATTGCGCGTCCAGCACCGGATCGTATGCCGGAGACCCTGCGTGTACCAGATCTCAGCAGGTACTAATGAGCTTGTTTGAACCACAAAGTCAAGGTCTCTGGTATGATGAGCCGATGTAGCCGTTGCGGCAAGATTGTTGCGTGCCTGAGGCGCGACTGGCCTGAGTGATGTGCGCTGCGTTGAATACGCGTTGGGCGAGATTTGCAACGCTAGGTACAGCATGTGCTTGGATAATAATACTTTTTTTTCCATAAAGGTAATAGTAGCCAGCCGTCCAGATCATTGCGCCCGCGCGCCGTGTATATGCCATGTACGGGCCCCTAGACACCTCTCAATGCACTTCTTATATTACGACAAAATCAGATCAACCACATTTCGCATGTTCACTATGACCCATCATAGTTTTGCTCGTAGTCTTGATGATGCTAATGACCATGACAATGAATCCAAATGCCACGACGGTGCCAGCAAGATACGTTGTCATGCTTCTTTGCGAGAGCTTGATGTAGCAGAGAGGGGGAAGGATAAACGCCAGCGCGCAAGCAGATGTTGCGCCGAACAGCTCAAACACTATACCAATATCGCAGGTGAGGAGGGATAGGGTAAGGGCAGATACGACAAGAGCAGTAGTGAATATAATGTGGCGGTTCGGGTTGTAGTGTTCATCGGGGAACCAGTAGTTTTCCATGACTTCGCGGCAGACAAAGGCTTCCAGTGGTAGAGTGGTAAGCATGTTGAGGCCAAAAAACAGACGCGCTATGTTGACCATGAGATTGTCATTGGGGAAGTTGTTGAGCACATTGCCGAGTGTTTTGTCGCCGAAGGTTAAGTAGCCGGTAAGAGCCATGACGAGACATGCGACAAGAGAAATGGCGGTGCTGTAGTGCGTGACGCGCGAGAAGCGGTCGATGGTTGGTTTGCGCAAGGAACCGTATATGAGGAGGCTGTTGTGGTGGCAGACGAATGCGAAGGCTATCACGCCGATGGCTTCAAAAATGCCGGGGCGTATGATGAGAGAGCCGTCAAGCTGACCCTTGGACGCAGCAGGTACGCGGAAAGATTGTGTGACAACGGTTATGATGATGACTGTCATGCTAACTAAGGCGAAGCCACTAGCTTTTGCAAGCTACAGCATGTTAGCCCATACAGTACGACGGTTGGCGTGTAGCTTACTTTTGAGATGTCGCGATAAAGGGACAAGGGGAAAGAAATGCCGAGGATGAGCAGGATCATGATAGCCCGCCTGTTGGTGAGTAGCCACAAGAAAGACGTTTCTGCCAGTGAAGGAAACATGGAGTCCAAGACCCTTGGTATTGTGTCGCCGATGATGACGCAAAAGGCTACCATGCCACCGAAGGCGCTGGATGTTGTCAATACATGTGTTGCTAGATCTGGTAGAGGGTACGTACAAGAGCCATTGTGCCAGCGATATCGCTATCAGCCCCGACTTGCCGAAGCAATGTTGTACCGTCGCTTGGAACGAGTCAGTCCCGCTGAGCTTGGAGTTGATTACTATCAGTCGTATCGTCCAGTCTACCACGATGGTGAGGCCGATCAGGAGAGCGGTGCCTGTGACGAGGCCGGCGTTGCGGACAGCGTAGGGTTGGCCGATGATTCCAGCTCCTCTGTTTCGCGTCAGCCTCTATTCCTTGTTGGGTTTCCCATGGCATGTCTCACATGATGCTGTTGGCCATGTTCATAAAGGCGCTTCGCATTCCGCTTCGTGGCCGCGCACTCTCCAAGTGGTCTTCCGGGTTGAACGACTGCTCCGCGAGCGTGACGCTTGGCGCTTCAATGCCGGTGAGTAGGGGCAGCCGCTGTCTTCTGTCGTGCCCTTCATTCCCTTGCATGTAATCATCCTCATCCAGCTCTACCCATTCAGCTGCATTGTTGCCGCCGCCATTCATGCTTCTCCTCGGCTCTTCGAAGCGCACCCGATTCGGAGTCCTCGGTGCGCCATCGAAGCGAGGTTGGGCAAACGAGGATTGGCGCTTGAGGTTGCCATTGGGACGTGACCCCGGGGGCGCAGGAGATGCGGATGTGGTTCGTGACGATGAAGGCGAGGGGGATGGATGTCGCAGGCTCGCTTTACGTTTGTGCTCTATTTCAGAGTCGCTGTCTGAAGGATGCTCATGCAGGAGCTTTTGACTTTCGCTCATCGTGGCATTGTCAAAATCTAGGGAGGTTTACGACTTGAGTGATCATCAACCTGTCATTCCCGACTTCTGACATCGGGCCCGGGAACATTGGACCCCTGTTTCGGCGCTAGCGTATATACGGACTAGCGCTAACCGTTGCGTCCGACCAGCCCTGGAGAGACGCGACCGGGCTTGATACGAGCTGCATCAAAACACACGTCGCCCGAAGTTACATTCAAATCCCAAATCACCCCGGCTGATATGTGTGACTATTTGATTGAACTTATATGGAGTTCGGAATGGCTTCTGCTAATACACCGCTCTGATCTTTGAGCGCAACCAAGTCTAACCCTTCATTGGCAGCGGAAACCTCTGCAGCCAATAGGATTATGTTTTCATTCAAGCCGCAAGCGTGAGCGGAAGACTTTCTACTAGAGTACCATATTGGAAATCTCAGTTCCCCAAGCCATTTATACAAAGCGTCTATGCTCAAACCACGGAACGGAAGATCAGGTTGGGGATCCAGTAGGCCTGTCTCGTTCATCTCTTTCGTCAAAGCCCCAAGCAGGAATGATCCACATTGGAAAGATAAGGACTTATCGTAACGACAGATGTAAGAGCTGCTACGGTAATCTTCGAGCAGTCCATGTAAACCTGAAACGATGATTTCGATGGTTTCGCATCGCTTCGATTCGATTCCTTCTGTTGTGTGTCAAAACCTATGTCGCCAAAGGAAGCCCATTGCATACCTAGAACGCGCGTTGGAATCGGCAAACCCAAAGAGTCTATGGCTTCTTTGCTGTGCCTTGTTGCAACCATTGTCGCTTCCCGGAATTGCTCTTGGGCATCAAAAGTCCACGCAACAGAAATCCACAGCATCACTTCCCGACAGTACGTCGTGGGTACGCCGTTTCTCTTGAGGTTCTCAAGCCAAATGTCTCTAAATACATCAAGTGATTCTCCAAATTGATAATAGTCTTCTATTATCGCGATCTTGGTAAACATTTCCAACGTTATCGTTCGTGGGACTTGTCTGTTGCGGCCGTGGATGATTTGCATAACGAAAAGGAAGGCTTCGGCATCCCAGTCGCTAGCACTGATATGATAGAGTCCATTGGGTTCAATTCGAGTTGACTCGCTAAAGCCATCTTTCTCCAATGCGCGTCTGAACATGGGCGACGCGAGCATCAAATGACGGGATGAAACATAGTAATGGATGCCGACTGGTTCAAGCTCCATTGGCGCAAGGTTCCTGTCCAGCGGCATAGTATCGTTATTGAGATTCGATTCAGGCTGATTTGCCGGAATGTCTATACCATTATTCCCTGGTTCCAGAGGAACAGCTTCGACACTGGTGCTCTTCCATACCTCCTCTCCCTTCTGTTTCTTTCTGATGACATCAAAGTCCCATGAATCGTGCGCATCTTCTGGTACATTCTCTTGATGTCCTGCTGTAATAGATGCCCAGGGTGCAAAATCGGTGCACGCATTCCTGAGGGTGATGATTGTATCTGGATCGGGATCGATTTTGTACACGATAGGCGCCATTATCCAAGTGCAGGTGCAAAGTAATAATGGCAAGGGGATTCTAGGCAGAGTGATCGTGCGTCCAGCAGTAGTCGGAAATGTCAGTGAGTTCTTCTTATACCGAATGCCGATATTGCTCAGACGTCGTTTCCATATTGTTGCATCCGAAAGGTAGCCGATCATGCCCATCTAGTCAGCTAAGGTTGCGGAGTCGTGCAGCACTCAGTTCGTTGTCAGCGCCACCATTTCCATCATTGGAGCTTCATGTTACACAGCGCAACTTCCATGCGCCCTAAACTTTCTACAGTCGACGTCGGACGATCCCTCAGTACATGGTGCCACGTGTCCAGACTCCGCAATAATCAATTAAGTGGGTCCTGGAAGGTTCAGATTGTATTGATTGATTACCTCTTTAGACCTAGCAGTTCCCTATATGAGTTTAACTCATACCTAGATAAGGAAGTGGGGCTCTGGCAGAGTCCAGATTGTTGCGGACTGTGCACGTATCGCATCTTCATAGCGTGAGCTCCGCAGGATCACGGAAGTATGGCAACTATTATGAAAGCTGAATGATATCGAAAGAGAAGAACCGGTGGAGTGTGGGACAAGGTTTGGTCGCGAATGTTGGAGTTGATGTGGGAGTTGCCAAGAAGACGTCACTGGCAAGAGGCATCTTCTGCGCTACTGCGGAAGCCGCCCCCGCAACATTACAGACGCTCCCATTCCTTGCATCATCTATTTTAGGTATCTACGCATTGGCACGACTCCAGTATCAGCTACGAAAGGTTCTTGACAAACAGCTTCAGCACAAAACCATGCCGGCAAAAGTGGCAGCCTCGCTCAATCTTGTCCCACCCACCACAATCGTTCACACCAATTCGAAAACTTTCAAGTGGGCCTTTCATAACATATCAAGATTTCCATTACTCCTTCACTATCAGCACTAGAACTTATGTGTCTTAGAAACTTAGCAATCAAGCCCAGTATAGAGAGAGGTTTTTTAGTGTTGTGTCGTTCGTCTTAGCTTTCAAATTCTCTATGTGAACATCTAGGGCATGGAATGGCGTGTAGATTATGAAAGAGTTGCGAGCAGATTGGCGACACTTCCATAGCTCGAGAGGTGATTGGATTCGCCGCCTTGCTAAGAGAGCGGTATTTATGGCAGTTGCCACGAGGCAGAATCTTCCCTCCTCTACCCCGTACCTACTCTTAGAGTTCTGCTGCATACCCTCCACAAGAACATCCCCTAAACCAGCTTGTATGAGCACATGGGCGCTTCAGAAATGTCACGAGATGCCAGAGTTGATTTCACTCTAATTTATTGTAGGACATCAATAGTGAGCAATCAGCCTAGCGCGATAACAAGTGACAACGTAGTGTCATGAAAGAGTCCCGCAAGCGCACAAACGTTATATAATCACCACCCTCACCTATTTCAATGACAACAGCAACACCAGCTTACTTATATATCCAATTTAATTCCGTCAGATCACCGAAATCAGCAAGATGGGCCGCGAAAAGCGCGAACCCCACAGGCTACCTGACTCCTTCGCCGACGCCTTTCGCGACATCTCACTCCACCAACTCGCAAACATTCGCAAAAGTAGCACTGAGGAGAGTAACCAAACGCCCTTTAACTCTCCAGTGCCAGAGGATATGCCCATTCCCTCAACGATTTCAATTGCAGTAGTGGTGTAAGTAACGTGGAGTCTAAGAACTCAGCCCTAGATGCCGACCATCTTCCCAAGTTGTGCGACTACAAGGAACCGGCAGCCCCATCCTGCAAGGCAAGTCCATGCATATATCTTCATCAACCTATTTTCTCGCTGACAGACACCACGCAGTCCCCAATCTTGGATAAACCGACTATTCGACGCACCATCTCTACGCTAGCGTACAACACCTCTCCCCCCAACCCGTCCTCCCTGGCTCACCGGCCTCAACCAGCCCCTGCCACACCCCGGCCTCACCGATCTGCAGAACCTCACCGTAGTCACCCGTCTCTACACTGACGACCTCGAACGCCTCGTTGCCATCGTCGCTGTCGGTCTCCGCCCGCTATTCAAGATGATAATGAAGAGTGGAGGTTCGAGCACTATGTCAGGATGAAAGAGGTGTGGAAGCGGGACGGAAGTAGAAGAAATAATGTCAGAACGCTAACTAGAGGGACATAGTCGTGGATCATAGATGGAATGGCTGTGGAGAGAAATTTGGACGAGCATCCTGCTGGTCCTGACGGCGGGCCGTTCGGGTTAGAAGACAAGGGAATAGAAGGATGAAGATGGAGAGAGGGATTGAAGGGTATAGGGTTTTCAGAAGAGAATTAGATAAATGGTGTAGGGTAAATTTATCTCCCACTCCATGTTCTTTGTGTTATGGCCGAATGCGGAATTCAAAGTCTCCATTGCCTCCGCTAAAGGACTTCCAAATACTTTTGCTATCCTCCTTGACCCGAAATCGGAACCACGTCTTTGTCTACCCGCTTTACCTCCGCCGCCATCAAGTCATCTGTGCCGGCCTAAAGCCCGTGACCCTTTTGTACAACTCCCACGCCTTCGCAGCAAGCCAGACACCTCTCTACACTCGCCGCCACACCCACCTCATCACCGTACCATCCCCGTAGTATACCACCACCTCTGTCCCCTCGCTGCTCTAGCTATTCCCCACCACGACATGCAGCTTCCGGGTATAAATCCGATACGCAGCCTCACTGCCCACACTGCGCAACTCCGCCGGCTCAGGCACCATGAAGTAGAAGACATTGCCATAATCCTAGATGGTGCACAGCTCTGGTATTGAAGCAAACAAGGCGTGGGCTTCAGAGCGGCTCAGCAGTTCCAGGTATCTTGTTCCAGGCAGGCTGGGCGGGACTTTGGCTGAACCTTCTGCAACGGCGCGCCACGCTGCGTCTTGCAGGTCTTAAATTCGAGTATTCGAGGGTCTCAGGGAAGCTGAGCCGGGCGAAAGGGTGTGATATCTAGGTCCTGTATTGGGGATGTAGGTAATATGGTAGTTGGCTTGGACTTGGAAGGAGGACATAATGGTACGTGTGGAGTATTTGTCAGAGTGGGTGAGGAGGTAACTGTGCGAGAGGGCTGTGATATCAAAGTCGGTCCCTTGATGCGGAAGGAGGATATGTTCGAGGGTACAAAGTAATTGTGAAGCTATCAAGGAGAAAGATGGTGTGTATGGAGAGAGCTTGTTGTCGGCTTTGTAGGATTGTTGTAGGTAGTTTAGCAGGACTATGGAGGGAGGACTGGTGAGGCTCGATAGCGACGTGAACTGAAAGGCTCGCATATTAGGCTCTCGGAAGTTAAAGGAAATGCTGGGTCTTGCCGTTACCGTGATCTGGCGGTGCGTGCAGAGTTGGCAACAATCAATCGATCGGCGTGATTGATTCCTATCTAGGTCAAGTGCTTACTCGATTAGGCCGCCTTTAACCTTGATAGGAATCAATCACTCCAATCTGATTGATTGTTGCCAACTCTGGGTGCGTGTGCGACTCGGGTTCGTGAAGCTCGAGGGTGAGAGCGGTGGAGAGAATACAGCATTTGTGGCAAATCGAAATGAACTCGTTCAAAATCCTTCAAAAAGCTCAAGTCTCTGTATTTGTGAGCGCTATAGTGCGTCCCATGATATCCTTTGACTCTTCTCTGAAGATTTTCCACATGGTCCATTCTTCACGCAGCCATTTTGCTGCGACTGAGTTTGAGGATATGCTTTTCATCCACGGACACAGATACCCCGGGGCCTGATCAGGACTTTCTCAGGGTTATCAGCTGTATATGCATCATCCTGATGATATTATTGTGCTTAGTAGAAGCGGTTTTGCGTATGCGAGACTTTCTGGCTTCGCCACTGCAGCCGCTATATCTGTCATCAGCGAAGGGATAGGGAGAACAGCCTAGGGCGACTTGACGGGCTTATTATACTCGCAACTATCTCATACCATAATGCTCTCTGCGCCTACGCCTTCATCTAGGCGTTTGCGATGTCTGTCCTACCTCTTCCGCTTCCAGCTCGAGCGCCCGCAGGACTCGAGTTAGCACGCGCAGTAGAGAGACTTGCTCCTCCTGAGTGGCAGACTTACAACCACTTCGCCGATTCGACTACGGAAAGCTGAACATTATATATCAAGCTCGAGGCGTCGGGGGGTTCTCTATTGGCATATGGCTAAGCCCGTTCGTACCCCGAGAAGCTGCCCTGTTCGCTATCGAAAGATCACACCCCGGGTGAGACTTGGTGTTCTGTTACTGCATGGACCGGTTCCGCCGCGGGAGTCCGCTCCGTGTGCCCTCCCCCCTCCCCCCCTTCCTTTTATATCCTCAAGGGTGAGCCATGCCCCTCTATCGCGGCCGTGCATACCATACCTGCCTCACCCTTGGCATCACCTGAAGACTCAGGGCCCAGCTCTCTACTCTCCTATGGCCTCCTGTCAATACCACAATGCGCAACCTACCATATGTCCCCGAAGTAGCATGGCGAGAACTACAGAGCTCGTAGCAACTTCTTCTAACTTTCCCGTTATCGACACAGATTTAGGGGGAGGATGCATCGCCAATGGTACTCTGGCGTGGTGAATATGAGGTTGTCAGACTCAGACGCGAGGCTGGCGGCCTTGCCAGTAGTGGCATAAAAGCTTGCCCCTCCCACCCCCAGCTCCAACTCTTCTACACTCAACCCCATCACCCAATTCACGAGTATCTCGATCTTTCACGACCTCCAGTCGTAAGTTACCTCTGATACACACTTCAGATGGGCGCGTTGCATCTACTGATAGCCTCAAGAGCGAGCTCGCTAAACACCGCTGAGGATCTTGCCCTATGGCGGCAATGTAGGGGCACTGGCAACTATATTGTAAGTCACATAAACGTCCCCTACCCTAGTCTTCTCATCTTCCCAATGCAATGACTATAGCGAGTTTCCGGAGCTGAGTTCTTTGAGGGTGTTGGTCGCGATGATGCTTCTGCATTGACAACCCCATTTTGGGTGACGCTCAGCCCGTTGCATTAATAACATTCCCGTCCCTCGAAGGGATTCTTGATGTCTCTTTCTTATGCCGACTCTTCTTTGAAACTTCTTGAAAGACCCTTAGCGCGGCGGGTCCCTTCTCATACTTCGTCACAAATTGTTGTATCCCCTGCGCACGAACACCCCAGTCGACTCTAACATGTAGAAATCCCTGAAGTCTTTGTAAGAACATTGCTGATTTCCTTACTCTTTCCAGGGTCACCCAAGCACCACGACCGCCTCGAAAAT
The DNA here is from genome assembly GCA_900634815.1 of Paradendryphiella salina. Taxonomy (NCBI): domain Eukaryota; kingdom Fungi; phylum Ascomycota; class Dothideomycetes; order Pleosporales; family Pleosporaceae; genus Paradendryphiella; species Paradendryphiella salina. Next base: position 22,296 of record LR132415.1, on the reverse strand, counting down.
GAAATGCGTTAGCATCATTTGCTGAAGTAACGCTTTTCGATGATTCGAATGTCATCCTACCGAACTCCCCAGGAAGCAAATCCAGCAAGTGGAAAATGCTGGCCTCCCAGGCACTCATAATTTTTATGTAGATGTCTCGATAGGCATCACGCCTTTCCAAAGTATCGGTTGCATTAACCGAGAGGCGTTGTCAGACCCCAAGCCTATCATATTGGGGTCGGACGACATTCACTGCCGCCATTTTCCTCTCTCAGTTTCCTGGCGGAGCTGTCTGACCCTGATCATACAGCGCTGGAGTCGGACAGCATCACTCAATCTGTCCACAACCTGATGAATGATGAGCGCTTCCATGCCGCTAGTGGGAAGAGCGGTCTTCCGGGGATTTCCCCAAAACCTGATAAACGATGAACGCTTTCACGGCGGCGTTGGAGGACATAGGCTTTTGAGAAAGAATCAACAAGTCCTGCGATATGTCGGAGACCCCGGCACAGTGTTTGATTGGGTGGATGTAGTTTGTAGAAAAGGCGGCGGGGTATCCAGTAGTGTCATTCGCCTTCATCGATCAGTTTGCAATGTCATCCAACTTGTATTAGCCCTCGGGCCTTATGCATCGTGATGCCGTCATGTTGTGAACGCATGCAAGCTTTCGCCTTTTCCTGGTAGGTATCCGTTTCTCATCGTAGGATTTCCGCTAACATTCCGACATCTAGAGTATGGCAGGGACTTCTCAATGTCGATAAAGATGTCTCTGCAGCTGGCTCAAGATTGAATGCCGACGTTGAGGATGGAAGGGGGCGCCTCGCTGTTCTGGCGACGTTCAGCTGCGTGGCTGGGCGAAGGATGCCAAACCCCACATTCGCTTCGGCACGCCGTTCTTCCCGGACTTCGGACAACTCCTCTGCTCGTACACACCAATTGCGCATTCCGATCACGATGCTTGCCATGCCCTCAACACAATCTTGATAAGTAGTCTAATCGCTCGTACCAAAGGTTGGGCTTGTAAAGAGCTGGATCGCTGTCGTGCAGGATGTAATTCCAAATCGTCGGACACAAACCATCTGTATGCGATTACTGTCATCTCTGTCCTTAATGCAACTCTCAACGATGAGCGCAAATAAGAAGACTCATACGTCAGTTCTCTGGTCGAAGGCGCTGACAGTCCACGGCCGGACACAAACCTCCTTTTCCAGCTCCGCCAGCTACGGACCCTCACACCACCTGCCTGACGCTGGAGGCAATATACAATGCCGCAATCATTTTGAGAACCTAAGAACTTCATTTTGCTCTTGGTGTATCGAGAGTTGTCATGGCCGTGCATCGAAGACTGCCACGGCTGCTAGCGGCGCTCCAAGCAAATATGGTTCATCTTTGCAGTCGCTCATGAGCACGCATAAGGATGTTTGGCTGCGAAGTCCTGGTCTCCGACAATCCTATGCCCGGATGCTGCGAACTTATGGAATCCGACTATGTACTGCCTCATCGCACCGCCTGCTTGCGATCTCGTGCATGGAGTCGCAGATCAATCTCCCGGAAACATGAATTCTCGGTGCTCTTGGCGCAGCGCGTGGGCTTCGTATAGATGTGAGAATGATCCCGACTGTCCTCTCCGCATCTCAGATGTCCTGAGCTATATGCTGAACCTGATTTGGGTCACTAGGTCCCTCTAATGATTGTACCATCGCATACGGCCATCTCGGTATGTGCGACACTTCGATCCAACGAGATAGCATTGCCATGCAGCTGCTGTACTGGGAACCCGCGAACGTTTCCAGCCGACTCCGGTTCCTCCGCAATGCTTTCATGCCAATATTTTGCGTCCAAGTCACCATAGTTCCCGTGATGATGGTCTCGGCCGCCACAACGTGGGGCCCAGTATCGTAGCTATCAACGACCACTTAAGGCTCTCCCGTCCAATCCTGGAAAGCCATAGAACTTCCCGAATGTGTCTTGTAGGGTTGCTATTTTTCTATCCAATGGGCTCAGCGCCTCCTCGTCATTTTCACCGCGGGTGATATCGGTACGGTCTATCAGTCAGGAGTGTTGGGGGAGCGCATTGAGCTCGCGGCGTAGGTCTATGATGATCATACAACGACTAGTTCGTGTCAGAATCGATGCTCAGGGTCGAGACTCTGCAACCCTGTCTCGTCGTTAGTCAAACACGGGCTCGTTGGAGGAACCACGCAACGGCGGGGTCAAGCACACAGGTCTCAGCGGTACTGTGACTATACTAAAGGTTGCGCCAACGCATCTTTTCAACTGAAGGTTAGCAAAAAGCTCGCCGATGGCTTGTTACCTGCCTCCAAACATCGTAGAGAGTACGCTCATTGCCGACGGCTGAGTCGGCCTGTGCGAACGGTTTCCGGGCGTCGCTTCGCCACGCTTGTATTGCTCTGTGCTTATTCAAAGCCTCTCGTTGAATAACTCTCCCTTTGTCTCGCGTTCGAGAGGTCGAAAATTGTACGTTGTTGAGTCTCCTACCGGCTGCGTCTCGGAGGGAGGGGGCGTTGCAAAAGATTATAATGTTGTAATCGGCACTTACAACCATACTGTAAAGGCAGACAATTTCCAAAAGCAGCTTCCACGTCCTCCCAACGCTGTGTTTTGGTGTCGTGCGGGTCGCGGTTTGTGTGGTCAGGGACGCCGCGGGCTTGATGAAGTTCACCACGAAGCCCCGCCATGATGGTGGCCGCACGATGAGCTGCCTTGACATCCACGCAAAACGTCGGAACGTACAAAGATCACATCGACACGAGATGGGTTTGTACCAGCATTCGTCCAAGTACAGCAGGCTATTCTATCTCTATAGAATTCCAAGGCTTCTGACGCTCAAGCTGGTGATACTTGGCATGCTCGGCGAGCAAGCGCTGTCATGGTACCGGATTATGTTTGGGAATATGTGACTTTCTCCCATCCAGCTTTTCGGCCACCGTACGAAAGTCCAGGAGGCATGAGATGAGATCAAAGCGATCACAGTAGCGACCGTGACCGATAAGGGGTCGTTCTCGTTCGACAGCCTTGATCATCGAGGTGGGCACACATGTATCAACACTATCACCAGGCTTTGATCTATATATGCAAATGGGGCTCACTCGTATTCTTGCGCTCTGCAAGCCGTCCGTGGTGCCGGAAGAGAGTCTTTGCATCGACCGTTCCCCACCTCAGTCTGCTTCCAGAAACATCATCATATCTCTCAGGATAACTCCCGGGCCTGCAATTTGGTAGCTACAAGCACATGGTATGCTTCAGACATCTTTGGCTGGATAGAATGAGCTTCTCACATCTCTCTGAGGCTCTGGGATCTCACGTCAAACGTCTGAAGGAAGTGGGCGTTGATGGTTACAGGTATCAATGTCAGCACAAGGCATTGCCCCTTGGCATTCAGTCAGTATACAAGGCTGTCCTTAGAATACCTATACTGCACTGTGGTCTTCAAGCACATCACATACACATCATCACAGCTTCGAGATCACATGAACCCTGGTAGAACGTGCCCGTCACCCAAATCGTCACCACAGAACCGCACGGAGGCAATGGGAAAGCTGCACACCCCAGAAAAGCTTGCATTTTAATGAGCTGAATTTAAAACTGCTTTATAACAGCAGTACGGCCTGTTGAAGCCCCATGATGGGTGCTTCATGGAGTAGAGCTCACTGTCGCTGCGGCCTTGGCACAACTCGTGGTGAGCACAGGGACCTTCAGGCTCCTGTCCACATAGTTTGGCACCTCCTAGGCAGCTTCAAGCTCTTTGGCAAATACATCAGAATCCCAATAACCGGTAGCTGCCAAACTAGCACAACACATCATCATTACCACCGCCATCATCAACATGTCTGCTCCCGGCGGCACCAGCTCCAGCAGCACGGGTAACAACAACAACAACAACAACAACAGCACCACTGGCCTCGCCCAGGTATTGGCCATCCCCCCACCACCACTACCAACCTTCCCAGCCAACCAGGGCCCGGGAGGCTTGTCACCCCCTCCCACTCCTTCTCCACCACCACCTCCATCTGGACCTCCTCCCCCTCTTCCTCCGCCTTCACTGTCAGCACTACACGGTTTCAATCAGCTGCAGGCGGCCGTCTTCGAATGGGAGGCGAACCTGACGCCGTTCCAGTGGCAGCGTATCTACAACTCGCTTCCACCGCATTGGCAGCGTCACTTTCGGTCGCACTTCTGGAGTTGATACGGTTGCTCCTCGACGGCGACAATGACGTCTACGATTTCTGGTGTTTTGCAGGTTCTGGGTGATCTTCTGTTTCTGGGCGGGTTTGGGTCTCCTTCGGTGTTTGATTTTGAGTGGTCTTGGGATGTGTTCTGGGAGCTTTGCCCTTTATCTGCTGCCTTTTGTCGCGGCATGAACGATAACCCCCTTCTCCGGTTAGCTTCTTGCGCCGTGCCTTTCCCGCCATAATGTGTTCCTCCGCGAGCTCATGTGATGCACATGCGTGATACTCATGATACTGCTTGGCGGCTACGATACTCTGGAAAATATCAATGTTGCAAGTCAGAGTGTACCGAGGTCCCCACGCCTTACCTCCGCTACGGACGTTTTGAGATGTTGCTTTACTCTGATCGAAACGTAGTTGGTTTATGGCAGAGGTGCTGCAATTGCCAAAAGCTTAGCAGTGAAATGGCACATGAAATTCGCTCTTGACATTAGCTTCCAAGGTGAGTGAGAAGGGGTAGATGATTCTAATGTCGAGGTAGAAAGCGCAGGCGGGAGTGAGCAGGAGTACATGTTTTTCTGTAGGCGCTTTGGGGGCTGGATTCAAGATGAAAGTTCCTGAGTTGGGGATGAAGTCAATTTGCTGACGTTGGCTAGAGACAGTGATGGAGACCACATGAAGCGGAAGTTGGCCAATGACATGGGGCGATTACCAAAGCGGGAATTGCCGGCTTGGCGGACGTTGAGACTCGCGAACATCACTGAGCTTCACGATAGCATCGCTGAACGCGCAGCAGCACGACGCCCGCACTCGGACCCCATTTCGCTCTTCTAGTCCGCCTAGACGATTGAGCGCCCAACATGTCGGTGGCTAAGAATGTGAAGACGACCGTCTTCTCGGTACGACTCCCTCAATCCGACGTCGACATGCACTGGCCCGAAGGCCCCTCCACAAGCCATGACTGCAATTGAAGGAGCTATACTGATTATGTGCACATAGAAATACACGGTTCAGCCCACCGGAATCTACGCTGCGATTAACAGGCTCTTTGCCCTCGACCCCAAGCGTTCGACGGGTATCCCCATGAACCCGCAATACCGCAACCCAACCCCCGGTGGTAACGACCCTATGGCCTACGACGACCCCGTCACCGTCCCTGCTGCCGACATCGCAGAGAACCCATACTGGAAGCGCGACGTACGCCGACGATACCCCAGGCTCTCGACCGTCACCCAGTCGGACGCGGTCGCGCTGCTCGAGGTTGGAAGCGCAGCGTCGCCCAAGCAGGAGTTGATTGGCGAGGCTGGCACTAAGTCTCTGGTTGCTGCGCAAGAGCAAGGAGCAAAAGGACTCTCCGTCGCGTTCGAGAAGAACACCGGCCTCGCCAAGGATGTACTTGGGCCCGGTGGCATGCCTCCTCTACCAAGCGGTTTGCACACCACCAGTGCTGCCGGACACAAGCGATACGACTTGGAGAGTGACCAATCATATGGTGGATCGTAAGTCGCGGGACTATTGATTTCCAAGGTCATCCTGCTAATACATCACAGGTACCCATGCCGGACATTTGCTTAAGCTTCGACAGGGCGTCTGGTAGGTAGAGAAAGATGATAGATGTACTGTACATATGAAAGCTTTCCTTGTATGATTCCAAGCTGTTCCTCTGTGATTTCTTTGCATTTACATTGCAGCGAGCGTTCGTATAGTATTCATGTCTCTGCATGTCTCATATGTCTTTCGCAAATCATTGCAATCGCGTTGCCAATGACGTCCACATCGCCAGTCCGCGATTTCTCGTCTCTGACTCCATCACACGAGGAGAGTTACCCCCAGGGTCCTGTGTCTTGGCGTCGTTGCTCGCGACTTCCACACTCGCAGTCACGCGCCAACTGAGTGCACCCCCGCCTCCGCCATCTGCGCCGCTGCTTTACTATTTTCGACATCATCCCAACCGCAAAATGAGTGCCATGGCTGAGAAAAATCCAACGGAGCTGGGCGCCGCTCCCCTCAACTTCATCTACGCCTGCTCTTTATGCAGTGCTTCGTTTGCCGACGTGTATGAGGGCCACAGTGAGACTGTTCGGGGCCTGTCGGACGGTATCAATCCCAAGGAGCGCCTCGTGACCCGCCTTTTTCTCTCCCAGTGTTGTCATGTCTTCTGCAGCAAGCATCTAGAAGGCGGTGGTAAATAAGTATGATACAATAAGAGGCAGCTACTAACAGCTACCTAGCCCCGCCTTTTCACTGCAAAGAAGAGCGGCCGAAGGCACCTTGTCCTGTCTGTATTAAGGAGAAAGCCGACGGCGAGCCGCGATTCCTGTACTCTGTCCGCGGCTTCAACAAGAACGAATATGATTCCGAGATCCCACGTTCTTGGTTTACTGCGCCACCGATCCGACTTGATGGCTGTGGCAAGGAGATGGATGCCTTACGCGTACGCCACTATCCAGCAGATATGTGATTATGGTCAATTAACAGCATATAGTTCCAGTACATCGCGCTTATACGTTACTGCCAAAACACCTATGCGACCCGAAAGCCACTTCAGCAAGCACTTATAGATTCTGGGAAGAAGCTCGCCAACATGCAGGATCTCGCATCAGAAGAGCATGCAAAATCCCTCAGTCTGCAGCAGGAGAACGAGCGTTTGCTGGTGCAGAAAGATCAATTCGCAGCAATGAAAGCCGAGGTGCAGCGATTACAGAGCCTCAAGCAGGAACTTGAGCACTTTCAAAGTCTGAATGTCAGCACGCGAGATTTGAAGACATTCATTACGAACAAGTCCGCGATACGCCACTACCTGAAGCTTTTTCCGCAGTTGGCAGAGTACATGAATGACGCTGTTTTAACGACAAGTCGCTAATTGATAACAGCCAGAACGACAAGATGCGAAAGCGATTGGCTCAGCTGGGTTTCGCAATGCAGCTGGAACCCATACCTAACTTCAAGAGTATTGATCCCGCCGCGTTCGACAGCGACGAAGCTCTCCTCGAGGGCGCACACGGTAACTCCGGCCGGACCTTGCGAAAGACCACCTCGAGCCATACCGTTGGTAGATCTGCACATGCGTCAGGTAGGATAGAGATAGCTTCTTCAAGTCCATACGTACAACGACCCACCAAGCGTCAACGTCTTAATTCCTCTCGTCTCATCGATGTGCACTTTGACCATCCTTCTGGTGGACGCGCAATGCCGCCCCCACCAAAGCCGATGTCGAGGATGCAGTCTGTGCGCAAGATGTTCCCAAGCCTGAGGAAGAAGTTCTCAACTGGTCGGTCAACGCCTTACATAGATGACGATTTCGAAGACAATGGCGACGTCCAGATGTGTAATGAAGGACACCGGCAGAGTGCTGGCTCTGTGCGACGCCTAGCTCATAATGGATCCGGCAGCAAGACACCGTACATGTCAGGAGCTCTTCTTGGGGAGCAACCAATCCAAAGCTCACAGCTACTTAGCAGTGTGGGTATCCATGACAACCGATCCGAATTTACCTTCCGAACCTCGTCGTCAGCCAAAATGGACACGCAGAATGATGCGCATCGCCTTGTCCAGTTACCTAGTGAGCCATCATATATACGACTGATGGATGGTCTTTCACGCGACAACGAAGTCGAGCTGGGCTTAAAGGATCCGTGCGAAGATTCGGGCCCAGACAATCATCATGATGGTCGCGGCATGCAAGTAGCATATACCTACCAGAATCAGACAGACGCGCAAGGTGCGGATCATCAGAGTCATTGGGATCTCGGGCATCCTTCCATGCACCGATCTCCGTACGGATCATCTACCGCAGTTTATAGACGACAGCAACCTTCAGGCTTGGGACAAACTAACGAATTCATAAAAAGAACATATGATCAAGCAGACCCTGGCTCCGCTATCCCGATACCTAGACAATATCAGAATCCTGGTCATCAGATCGAAAGTGTAGTAAGTCCATACTTCAGAAGCGGTCCTAACCAAGCCCGAATTCAATCGCAACCCGGACTCGCTGAACGTCAGGACAGTTCAAATCGTTTCGACGCTTATCAATCTCAAAGGTCAGGAACGGTCCATCGCCAGGCCATCAGGTGTAAGCCCCGCAGCTTAAACGGGCGATCTTTCTTCGACTCCCTGGTGAACTCCAGGAATGAACCTATCGAATCGACCCAGAAGTGCGGGATGGTGGAATTGGAAACAATTTCACCCTCATATTATCATCTAGGTCGGCATGCGGAATTGCGCGGCCCTCTTAAGCGACCAGAGACAGCGCGCTCGCAGTATGCAAAAGATAGCGCCTATGCTTCTTCGCAACCCCGACCATCCTACGCTAGGCAGCGTCCCATATACAGCCAAGCGGCGGTTGATATACCTTCTCAGGACCATTCTACGTATTCTCGCATACAAGAAGTGCCTTCGACGATGCCTTCAATAATCTCCAGTTACTCAACAGCGCGTGCGCAACCTCAGTGGAGCAACTTGCAAGGTGCGGGTGTCAGAAGTAGCCGGAACGCCGTCAACAACTCCGTCAGGAACTCGCTCAGTACTTCATCGAGGGCTATTGCTCCCGGCTTCGGTCGGCGTAATTTTAAACGATGACGACTTTTAAGCGGATACAGGGCTTGACGTTAATCGTCCGAAATTTCTATGGTGAGGAAGCTATACTGGGTTGCGTTCAAAAGTTTATACTGGGCTCGACTTTGCCGTATGTCAAACATATATATGGAGATGACGCCAACTGGTTTCAAACTAGCGATCTGTTTCCGTGCGTATGCTCTTGTGACAATTCGATGGACGTTGATTGGAGCAATATCTTCCGGATCAAACACCTCGCATGCGCATTAGCCGGTATCTTGCTCACCGCGGCCGTCACCTGATGCGATACGAGATGTCGCACGGCAGTCTGCGAGACACATGATGTGGTCATTGCATCGTTTTCGTGCTAAGCAACTTCTCCATGTGCATCCCGTTTAATTAAGAGTTCCCATTGTAGTGCTTAGTATTATGGCGCCTTGCCTCTCTCGACACGGAGCTTTTCCTGTGACTCCAATTGGGATAAGCCACCAGCAGATGGGAAGCGAAGCCGGAAGCAGTAAGGGTTCAGGAGAATTAATATGCGGCGAATTTACAACGAAGGAAGTCGGCATACAATAGCTACTTGCTATAACTCTATGATGTTCCTATTCGCTGTTCGAGCCTGCGCGGGTAATCGTTTTACAGACAGACCTTGAATTTCGACACGGTCTTTGACGATCATGACAACTGGCGTGGTGTTCCAAGCCTCAATTCTTCCTTGTTTTTACCGCTTCCACGAATGAGGGTCCTCGTATCCCCGCAAGTACCAAAATGCACGACCCACGTTCCTGGCCAATTCGAGCTTCCTTTAATACGCTTGGGTAATCTATCCTGCACCGCGGCTCCAAAGCTTCAAGTCTGCGATTCTGGATTCGACAATGTCATATTGGTATTAAATGAAGGTCCGTTAATTAACGTGGAAGAAACGGAACTGAAGGCTCCGCCTAACGGAGGGGCATTGTCGGGCATTGCAATGCGGGTGAGCTTTGGTATATAAGAACGGCGTGGAGGCGCATGTTACTTGGAACCAAGACAGATCAACAAGTCTTTCTCGAAGCATCTTGGAAATTTGTTCGTCATGCATCTCAATAACCTTTTGGCTGCGGCCGCTCTGGTCAGCACCACGTTCGCCGCGCCAACAGAGAAGCGCCAGGACTCCAGCCGCAAGATGAAGTGGTTCGGCATCAACGAATCCGGAGCGGAATTCGGCGAGAAAGTCTACCCAGGCACATATGGCAAGGAGTACATATGGTACGACTTCAACACGATTGATCAATTCATGGAGCAAGGCATGAACTTGTTCCGTCTGAACTTCCGTACGTTCCATTTCATCCCATCTCTATCCAACTTAGGATTTACTAACAAAACTCACAGTAATGGAACGTCTTACCCCCAACTCGCTGACCGGCGACTTCGACGCCAACTACCTCGGCAACCTCACCCAGCAAATCAATTACATCACGTCCAAGGGCTCCTACGCCATGGTCCAACCGCACAACTACGGCCGCTTCATGGGCAACATCATGACCGACACGGCAGCCTTCAAGACATGGTGGACCAACGTCGCAGCCGAGTACAAGGATAACGAGCTCGTCATATTTGACATCAATAACGAGTATCATGACATTGATCAACAGCTCGTCTTCGACATGAACCAAGCCGGCATAGACGGCGTACGTGCTGCGGGCGCCAAAACCCAATACATAACCCCCGAAGGCAATGCCTGGTCGGGCGCATGGACCTGGGTATCCTCGGGCAACGGCGCCAGCCTGGTGAATCTCAAAGACCCAGAGAACAAACTCGTCTACCAAATGCACCAGTACCTCGACAGCGACGGCTCCGGCACCAGCTCAACATGCGTCAGCAGCACCATATTCAAGGAGCGCCTCGAAGCCGCGACCAAGTGGCTCAACGATAACAACAAACTGGGCTTCCTTGGCGAGTATGCGGGCGGCAATAATGACCAGTGTATTACGGCGCTCCAGGGAGGGCTCGAATACATGGCGCAGAATAACAATGTTTGGTTGGGTGCTGCGTGGTGGGCGGCAGGTCCTTGGTGGGGTGATTACATCTATAACATGGAGCCTCCGAATAGTGTTGCTTGGGTTAACATCTTGCCGAAGATTAAGAGCTATTTCTTGTAAAAAAGAGATGGGAGGTTTGGACGAGTGCTTGAAATGGCACCGATTGGGGGGAGGACTGTGATTATGATGATGGTGATGATGATGATGATAAGGAGATCTTTCTGCTCCGAATGTATATACTCATTTTCCTTGCTTAGTTGCTCCTTCGTTTTTTCCCTATTTCGGACCCAAAAATGGAGATGGTACCAGAAATATCAAGATTTCTTGTTACGCTTCATCTCATCTCATCATATCTGTCTTTTACCACTTGCTGGGTCTACAAAAAGAAAAAGAAGAAAGAAACTCGGTTGAAAGACGTTTGTGGTACTACACATGTGTGGAATCTCACATTATGCCACCATGTTTCCTGACACATGACCTCCATACAAAAAATTATGCATTGCACAACGCCGCAGTAACCCGTCGCCTTACCCACCCCGTCCATCCCACTTCAACCCCTCATCCGGCCAAAAGGAAAGCCCTACGGCTTCCCCTCCCACGCCTTAGTAAGATACTCCTCGGTGCTCGTAAACCGGTAATCAGGATACCTCTCATTAAACTCGTGACTCACATCCCACGCCCCACTCTTGATAGCGCCGAAAAACATGACAAGAAACTGTTTAGCAAAGGCCTCCTGCTGGTCCTTCGGAATCACGGGATGTCTCAGTGGAGGTATCCAACTACTCTTGATAACACCCTTGGCCACATCCTCACTTGACAAATACTCAACCCTCCACTCCCCGCCTCTAATCTTCTTACCCAACTCAACAAGTTCGTTGATATTGGTGCGACACCCGCGGATTCCGCCGATGCGCGGCCAAGGGCGCTCCGTGTCGTCGAGGGCTTTGGCCAGGATATTCGCGTCGTCTTGGATGGCCGTCAGGACGATGGGCTGGGTCCCATCGTCCAGGATCATGGCGCGCCGGTTCTGGAAGTCGGCGAAGAAGGGCCAGGTGATGAGTTCAGGCTCGAGCGGGTACGGATGCGCAAAGTAGTCCATGAAGATGCTGGGTTGGAATAGACAGTATTGCATGCCTTTGAGTTCGCCTTTGCTGTCAAGCGAGGCGAGGTAGTTGGCAATGTAGTCTTTGTTGTCGTAGCTACTTACGCCGCTGTTGCTGACGATACCCCATTCTGAGGGCGCGAAGCGTGAGACGCCTGCTGCGATGGAGGCGTGGATTAGGTTCTTCTGCGCGACGTTGTCAGTGTCGAGGTGCACGACGAAGAAGGAGAGGACGGTGTGGAAACCACGGAGGGCGGCTATTAGGGCTGCGAGGTCGGTGTAATCGACTTGTTGGTAAGAGACCCTGGGGGAAGGGTGGGGCTTTGATGGGGCGGAGCGCGTGAAGATTGTGATGTCATGGTGACCTGAGGCGATTGTAGTTTTCAGAATGTTGGTCGCAACGTCTACGGTGTGTTAGGAGGTATTAATGGTATGAATCGTGTGTATAGTTAGACGTAGATGATGGAAAACAGTGCTGGTGATGTCCAAGCGGGGTTGCCTTGCTATGGGTTTAGGGAGGCATACTTCCAGTGCCGCCAGCTACTGCGACTTTGACCATGATGATTTCGAGGTTTGCGTTTTAGAGACAGCTCAAGAACTTCGACTGCGTGTAGTGCTCCCTTGATTCTGGATGGGCACTCGTTCATCTTTGTATGTCTTCCAACGGCCGCTATACAAACGGCCCGCTTCTTAGCCCCCGCATTTTTCTTACTGCTCATTTGTTCTTCGGCGGATGACGGCACTTCCCATGACTCGCAGGAGGACCTCGACTATCCGATCTATCAGCCCTGCAGGAATTCAGCACCAGTCGTTCAATGGATTAGAAATCTGTCTAAATACACCGGTAGAAAGGGGACTCAATTGCTTGGCAGGGCGTATAAGAAGGGCGGACTTGGTCCAATGAGAGCAGTTCGAACGAAACCTGATCCATAGTATGGTATATGTCATTCTTCTAGGATTGCGGGATAATGTATCGTGCACTCTAGGGAAGCTGCAGGATACGGAGAACATCGGGCGGGTCAGGCCTATCTGGCAGGGAAGCAACTTGGTAATGCTTGGAATCGCACGTCGGAACTCCCGTCGGCGATACAAAAAGCCGACACCGATACTCAATTAGAAAACGACGAGAACGAACTGGGCATCATGCAGAACGGGTATATGCAAGTGAATGTTAGAAAAACTTCTAGCGGTAATGGCAGCTTCCTCATGCGTCGATAAGCGGAACCTCAGGCAAAGGCTTCTCAGGAAGTGGTTTGCTTGGGAGCGGCTTCATCGCTTCTTCATACGCTGGCGGCTGTGATGAACTTCCACCCTCCTCAGGGTCATCAGTGTATCTTCCTTCTTCGTGCAGCAGTGCACCCTCCTCTTCCGCTATTCTCTCTCTTCTCATATTCTCCCATACGTCCTCCATGCCGTCCCACTTCATAAGTTCACGTTGCGCGACGATCCATCTGAACAGTTTCCAGAAACAGAACACTGCAAGGGGACCACTGACAACACTGACGAGGATAATCCAAAACAAGTACCAGAATTCCCAGTGCACAAACTCGCCAAATATTTCGCGCAGAGTGCCTTTCTTGCCATAGTAGCCCCATTCCTCTTGACGGTATAGGAAGCGGCTGCCTTCTGCTTCCCAGACGTCATTGCCTAGGAAGTGACCTATTCTACCCCAAAGCGACAAAGGTTTCTTGACTGGAAAGGTGTATGCTCGAGCTACGAGGCGCATGTCCAGGATTTGGTATTGGTAATTCTTGTCTTCTACGCCAGCCTGGCCGTTGAAAGGATCGGCAGCTTTCTTCCCTCCTCCACTCCCAGTCTTCCGTGTCTTCAGCGGCATCCCTTTGACTAGCATCCATAACATATTTTGGTCCGGGTCGTTGAACTCCCAGAGTGGCTCATCCGGAAACCTTGACTTCCCAATTACATCGAGCGATAAATTCCAGTATTCTGCGTCTTCGTCTTCGTCGTCACCCGGATCGTATTCGCTCGGGTTGATAATGTATAGGTAATCGAGATGTATGCGCGTTGGCGGGGATAGTGGTATTTTGTGACACCATCCAGCGGTGTTGTAGTCTGGGTGTGCCGCATACGTGCAGTACGGGTTTGAGCTCGTTAGGCCCTCATACAGATCTGTATTGGAGAGGTTGAGAGGGTATTGGGCAGCATCGAATTGAGGAGGTATGGGTATGGTTGGCAACGGATGTAGTGAGTCATTGTTTAGAAGAATGGTCCGATTATCGTGAGTGAGGGTGACGTTCAGTAGCTGTGGTGCGCAGAAGCGTCGTCAGCATATCTCCATGGTATACCCCTGAGGAAGCAACATACAAGTATATGGTCAGCATTCACGACCTTGTCTTCTGTTTCCACACAAGGGCAGTCCTTGCATTCAATCTTCGCAATGTACGACGATCCAGGCGTTACTGCGGTGACATCTGCGATGGGCTGCGCGCACTCCTCTACGTTCCCCGTCTCACCTGGGTCACGGCAATCAAGCGCATTTGGAATTTCGGCAGCATGGACTAAAGAAACAACCGCAGCAAAAAGCGGCGCACCAAGCAAACGCATGACGAACTGGTGGTGGATGATGGCGGAGAGCAGGTGCCTGGCGATCGTTGCGCTGCTCGCCGGCTGTCAGGGGTGTACGCGTGGCCGAGCATAGTACAGTGGGGCAAGCCTAGCCGGCGAAGGGGAGGGAACGCTGGTTCCCCGCGTGGCCATCACAACCCCCATCTCAACTCTTGGACTGTGTCCTTGTTTCTTACTCGCTATTTATTACACAGCCTCGCTGACGCGGTAGTGGTGGCATGTTTGGGTCGTTCGGCATAGTGGCCATACGCCAACGAGCTTCAGGGTTGCCATAGACTGGATCGAGTTTACATCTATGAAGTTGAGGAACGATATCCATCTGCGTTGAGTCAGTCTTGGAGTATGATAATTTGCCGAGTAGTTTGGCACGCAGAGCCCGAGAAACTAGAGCGAACGCCGTCGAAGTTGCATTTCATGTGGGTGTTGGGTCGCTTGGCTCGTTGAAGCTACCATCCTGGATTACATCCCCTATCCATTCACAACACCACTTACTTCAATGACACATCATAGACATTATTTCGATCCTCTCAACCTCGATATCATGTTGCGTGTACCTCCTACTCACCTTCGCGATTCGCTGGGCGCGTACGAGCACTGGACCCTATGACGTCACACTATGAGATCACAGCCCTGCACATCACATAGCATAAATCAGCTGCGCGGCCCACGTTCCCAGACCTGGTGTTCCGCTTGAAGTCAGCCTACGATACTACATCTCAGGACAAACTCGAGTAGTCAACACACTCGACCAAAACACTCAATGTCATCTTCATCAACATTCCAGTCCTTCTCCACCTCCAGCAGCAGCACGACCATCAATGGGCAGACCGTCTCAAAGTCTGAACAAGCATACTCGGACCCCAGCGGCACCCGGATTCAGCGCACCCACCAAGCGCCTGGCGAAGCCCCGCGTGTCGAACGCTTTGAAACGGACGCAAATGGAAGGCAGTTAGAGGATCCTAGGACCGCGGACGCGAAGCGCATCCAGGATGTAACAGAAGAGGAAGAAGCCAAGGCAATGGAGAGGGAGTACGAGGAGAAAATGGAGGGCGAGTATGCGAAGAGAGAGGGAGGAGCTTAAGACAAGTATAGTGAAGGGATTGACGACTTTACGATACTGTACAATAAGGAGATAAAACTACGCACAAGTGCATGCGCATCTTACCGCACTTCGCATTGCATATCGCACCAACTGCATCATACCCATTAACACAAAAGCGCCCCAGAAACCCCCACTATTACTAACCTCTCCGCCTTTCCTCTCAGCAGCCTTGTTCCACGCCTACGCGCCCAATATCCGCACCCTTCCTCCCCCACAGATAATAGACCACACCGTTATCCGCGTTAGCGGCCTCGCCTGCTTGGATATCCGCCGCACGTGGTTCGTCGGTGCTGTCCCGCTGCAATACCCGATAATAGCCGTTGCGCTCCGCGACATAAACCCAGCCTTCCCGCACCGATCCTGCGCGAGCAAAGCTTTAGGAATGGCGCGCGTGACTGCTCCACCGCATCCAAAAACTTCGTAATCGTGATGCGGGAGGGTATTGAGGGAGGTGCGGATGGTGGTGGAAGGGCGCTGGAGTACTTAGGTCGGCTGGTATCTTCTGTAAATTGAAGTAGATTGTTTATCTCGAGGCTTGATTATTGTGTTTAGCCCTTTCGAATTGAGACTTTGGAGTTGCGACGAGAAGTACACTCTTTGTGGCAATGAGATTGATAATACGTTAATAACATTTCGCAACACCACTCGATCCTGCTCTGAAGACAGACTGCGAAACGCCATCATGGCTATTATTTTCCTCCTTGCCTCCATCGTCGGAGCGCTGACACTCTACGTACGACTGTCCAAGATCCAAAGCAGACATAGCTAACCTGAATGATAGATATTAGGCGTAATAATCTACCGCCTCACACTCCATCCCCTAGCCTCCTACCCAGGCCCCTTCCTTGCGAAGATCACAGATATCTACCTCGCCTACTACGCCTACAAAGGATCCCGGCATCTCGCTTTTGCCCGCGCACACGAGCAATACGGCGCATATGTACGTCTCGGACCCAACCTGCTCTCCGTCAACACGGCCACGGGTCTGAAAACCATCTATGGCTTCCGATCCAACGTCAAGAAAGCTTCGTTCTACGAGGCATTCCCCAGCACACCAAAAGCCGTTAGCGTGCACAGTGCAATCGACAAGATGCAGCACGCGCGAAAGCGAAGAGTCATGAGCCACGCGTTCAGTGACTCGGCAATCAAGAGTCTGGAAAAGTATATTTTGGCCAACGTCCGCGTTGGGTGCGAGCTACTCGGGCGCAAGAGCAATAACTGGTCGAACAACAGCGACGAGAAAGAAGCTGGTTGGAACGATGCTTGGAACGCAGCGCATTGGTGCGAATGGCTCGTCTTCGACATCATGGGTGATCTTGTCTTTGGTAAAGCTTTCGGCATGCTGGAAAGTCCCGTCAATCGCTTTGCAACGCAATTGGTAGGCAACGCGGCACATCGCCATTTAATCTGCGGCACGCACTTGACCATCCACAATTGGCATCTGGACAAGCTTTTCTTCCGTAAGATAGCCGGTCAGCGCGCGCAGTACATGCAGTACAGCAAAGGCCAGGCTATGGAGCGGACAAAACTGGGTGTGGACGTTGACCGCAAGGATTTCTTCTACTACCTACTCAACGCCAAGGACCCGGAGACTGGCAAGGGATTCAGCATGGATGAGTTGTGGGGAGAGTCAAATTTGCTGATCATTGCTGGCTCGGACACGACTTCGACAGCTATGGCTGGTACCCTGTTTTACCTCGCGAATAACCCGGCTGCGATGCAGAAAGTGTGCAAGGAAATTCGCGAATCTTTCACAGATGTTGAGGAAATCGTTACCGGACCCAAGCTTAGTAGCTGCTCCTTCCTCCGCGCTTGCATCGATGAGACCATGCGTATGACACCTCCGGTAGCTGGTGCTCTCCCCAGACAAATCCTCACAGGAGGTATCGATATCGATGGCCGACATATCCCTGCTGGCGTCGACGTCGGTGTGCCGATTTACGCTATCCACCATAACCCCGATTACTTTCCGCAGCCTTTCGATTACTTACCTGAGCGCTGGCTCTCAGATCCTGCTGTGAACCCGCTGCACAATAGTCTTCCAGCGGCTCAATCTGCTTTTAACCCCTTTAGCATCGGTCCTCGTGGATGCATTGGAAAGGGGCTGGCGTACGTTGAGCTGACAGTGACTATCGCAAGGGTCTTGTACTTGTATGATCTCAGGATGGCGCCAGGTACTACATTAGGTGCGGGAAGCAGGGAGTTGGAAGAGGGTAGGAATAGGACGACTGAGTACCAGATTCAGGATGTGTTTGCGAGTAAGAAGGATGGTCCCATTCTGCAGTTCCGGGCTAGGGCGTAGATCTTGTAGAATTATTGGGTTTGAATACCGTTATTCTAAAACTGAGCGCACTCTCTGAGTGAAGGTTCTTTCATTTTTTTATGTATTGTTAGTGTAGAGGTGCTGGCAATTGTCTGCAGCAAATTACAATGTTCAGTTTGCCAGGTGCGTTATCGATAACCCATCTTGGCGCCCCAAAGCGGCGTGTAACTTTTTCCGGCTGCTGTTAATGCGCATCCTGCATCAAGCACAACGCCTGCGGAAGGTTACTTACTACTCGCTTCCATCAAAGTCTCCCACAACATACAATGGCCGTTCCTAGATTGTTTTCGCGAGGCCAATGTCTTCTCCGTAGAAGCACGCCATGCATACGCGTCACTCCCTCAGCAATTCCATCCATCAATTCATCAATCCCGAGACGAACATTCTCCTCTAGTGTATCTGTATGGGAGGATATTGTCCAAACGCCCTCAAGAGGCCCGGAGATTGCTCTTACGGATGATCGTGCCGCATCCAAGGGGGACAGGATCGCGAATGGCATCGCTTTGATGAGGATACCGAAGCGAATGTCACGACGGGACATTGAAGAATTACTACGGAGTAAAGGATTTAATGTGTACGTACGACAATAGCGGGCTGCGATCACTCTTAGTTGTTTTCGTCAGATGTCCAAACTAACAAGCGAACAGCAAAAGACTGCAACTGCGCGTAGATCGCTTCTCGTTCCAAAATGACAGCTATTGCTTTGTGGAACTGGGCAGCCAGAAAGAAATCGACGAAGCGACCGTGCTACTAGATAACATAGAATTGCACGGGAAATCAATCACCGCTCAGCCCCTGAAGTCCGACTTCCAGTGGGGTCTCATTGACAAGAGCAAATCGCCTTACGGATCCCGCTATTTTCTCGATGAAGGCAATGCTGCGGATGATGCTCTCCTACCTCTAGTTGAAGGGCGCCGGATGTTTTTGTCGGTGCAAACACCGGGCTGGGCCCCCAACACTACTATCGGTAGGGCTAAGGACTACTCGATAGAGGTTATCCAGCAATATTTCGACAAATATGGAATCGAGAGGCTTAGTGATATGTCAGTTTTCCATGGGGACAAGAAGGCCAATCCTCGCATGCTGTGCGTGATTGACTTCACCACGAAAGATGGTGCCGAGCGCGCTGCCAAGGAACACCACGATACGGTGATCAAGGATCGCCTGGTGTGGCTAAAGCCCAGTGAGCCTGCCCCATGGAGGGTGCACCAGTTTTCGAAATTCGCCCCGCGGCTAGTGGCAGATCTGCAAGAGAAGGGTGTATTCACTAAGGAGACCTACGAAGACAAGTTCGTCAATCCGCGCCCGAAGAAAAACGAAAGGTAGAGCGCCGGGTAGATTGGCAAGAACAGCTCTGTGTGGGTTCTGTCGTTGAACACTGGCCGCATAAAAGAAGCGCTTTGTTTTGCACGATTCTGCATATGAAACAGTGGGCTCCATGACAAGGAATGGAATATTTGGAGACAACAATGCCGTAACATAGTAAACGTTAAAATTACGAGAGAACCTTGGGGAAATACTAGACCAGGAGATGTGTGGACTGTACTATCAAATGAAAATAAGGGGGGCGGGCTTCTTCTCAAAAGCGTAGATCAAATTTGACCAAAATGCTTCTGCATTCAGGCTGCAGGGCGACAGAAATTCCGCACATGGAAATTCCACCACAGGCAACGATCCCTCATGTCATCGTCCACCAGTTCCAGATATTTTTCACGGTCTTACTACTTCCAAGGTTACAACCACTTTTGACATGACGCGATACTCGCCACTCGGTCCCATCCCAAAGCGTCACTCACGTTTACGGACATAAAAAGCAGTCGTCAAGTGACAACAGAACTCACCACTTACCGAGCAATAAATTTTCAACCCCCACAATCTTGCCGTTCACACGGGGCAAAAGCAAAAAAATGTATATCCACATGCCCTCCGAACCCTTCCAACCCCCCATCCTCCGATCCCGTAGCTCTTCGGACAACCAGCGTCCGGAGCTGACTTGCATCACCAGGCCGCCGCGCCGATGGCCCCGACACACCCAAAACAGGTAATATGTGACAGAATCCATTGATTGCCTTCGGCACCGCGGTGCGTCGGGGCCGACGGTCGTCGGAGTACGGGTTCAGACACGATGCGAAGGTGGAACAGGTCATTGTCATTCGAGTGGCTTAGCTAGGCAAGGTGGAGTGGACGGATGCGGCTGTGCGGATGTCGGCGTGGGTTAAGTTCCGAAGCGAACCGAAGAGAGGGCTTGCGTGATGGTGGTGGTGCGATTGTAGGGTTTGACACATATGATAAGGGAAAGAGAGAAGAGGGGATAGAGGGGCGGTGAGTGGGAGGTCAGCCATTGCACTTGCGGTAATGAAAGAGGAAGGGCGGTTGAAGGTGCTGAGTTCTAGTTGACTAGGTACTTGGGTAGAGCGAACGCCGATCGGGAACGTTTAGTCTGCCGATGAAAGATGCGAGGCGCATGACTATCGCAGAAGCATGGACTTGTATATTCAACAACTTCCCTTTTTCTGTCCTCTGGATTCAATAACTGGACCTGTTGGCCACGCTGATATTGCTCTCTCCTTTTCTTGCCAGTGTTCCTCTGGCCCACTAGATACTAAACCACGTGTTACAACCCTTCTCTCAACCACCGCTCATCACACCTATAAACTCACAAAAGTCGACGTAATTCTCACAGACTATAAACCTCGTTCGCATTCTCTCGACTTCAGATCACCCAAGATCATTGCTACCCACCTACTAGGTACCTGCTATGAATTGCATCGCTTCCAGCACGCCCCGGCAGCCAATCAGCAGCAACGTGATTGTGAAAACGGGGCTAGGTGATGGACCCTGCATGAGCCATGCTGGCGCGTCTTATGCATCGCATATCTATGGTCCAACCGGTCATCGGCGAGCAGGAAGGGGGTGGGAAGGACAAAAGTCTGGGGTACCTAGGTATATACCCAAGTCTCGCCGAGTACCAAGGACGCGTGCATCGGGATTTGAAACGGGAAGGTGAAATTGGAGTACAGAATTGAAAATGCAGTTTGCGGGATGATTTGATACTCAACGACATGAGTGTTCGTAGCTCATGGTAGCTAAGTACAACTACATTTTATCCGAGGGCCACGATGTGGCTTTTTTCCGCACCGCCTCTGCACTTCTTTTCTCGTTCAATCCTCGCCTTACCGGACCAACAGCCTAGCCAGCCGCATGCTGTATCATGGCCCAACAGAGTTTCCCGGTACAGAAAAGCAGGTGTTCATCTGGTTGGGTCCGGGCCGACCGCCTCACGCCTTCTATGCCTTCTTATCGCTGAATCCGGGGAGACGGATAATACGGAGCATGCCGGTCGGTCATATAGCCTATCTGACGGCCCAAGCTCCTCTTTTCGCAATGATCGGAGAGAAGTCAGAAACGAACGATGAGGCGGTGGGGAAGAGAAGGGGCTTACTTGAAGACGGGGCGTTTTCACGGCTGAACGGGCTGTTTGTTTGAGAAAAGAAAGAGTACAGTGGAATAATTGTGCTGGAAACTTGGTAGATATATTAGGTGTTTGAAGAGAGAAAAAATCAAGATACCCACACATCTACGCATGTTTTCAACCTTTTCTTCAAGTTCAACGACATCTGGAAAGAACCCTGCCTGTGTCTACCAACTCAACTCTAGAAGACCATCAAACCCCCGCTGGTGAGTATACCCATGTCGCAACCTACGCCGTCCCCTTCATCCCGCATAGCTATAAAATCCACATACCTGCGACCCCAAAGTCCCGAGAGTCTAGAACCCCGTCCCCGTCTCCCCACAGGAAAAGAAGAGACTAAGAACGCACATGGCAAGCGGGGAGGGAAGGAGGATCTACAGGGGAGACGAGAAAGAAGCGGTCAGCTAACCGCGTATATATGCTCTCTCTATCCATCTCCAAGAGGTGAAAGAACCCTGAAAGAAAGCCAAACAGATCTCTTGCCTTGACCCCCCTCTCCCCCACGCAACCATCCATACCGATACTGCAAGGCAAAGACCCTATTTGATACTCACTCCCGCAGTTTCAACATGTGCTCTTATACATACTCGTGGTACTATTGTAACCACGACTACTATATCTGGTATACCCGACCCCTCGGCCAATGTGCAGATGCCACGAGCGCAATGATGCCTAAGCTAACATTTGAACGATGCAATAGGGCCAACAGCATCGAAGTCTGCTCCTCGCGCTTGCTCTCCGGCTACTCGTACGACGCGTGGTCCATTGATATGTGCTCCAGGATGAAGATTGAATGTGGTGGCTTTTCAAACTACTACTGTACCGATTGTTCGGAAGATGTGGCTTTGGAGTTTGAATTGGATGAGTTGTGAGGCGAGGGTACGAAGCCTGTGGCGGTAAATGTGGTATGTCCGCTTCACTTTTGTTTTGGTGGGGGAGATGCAAGGGGTGGGCGGAGGGG